>JASDQU010751803.1:28191-41401 GCA_032191745.1 Picea mariana
ACCTCTCTAAAAACAACATCTCGACTGTAAACAGTCTTCTTGGTTTCTGGGTTCCAAAGATTATAACCTTTCACACCATCTTTATAACCAATAAAGATACACTTTTCATCCTTTTTATCCATCTTACTCCTATTTTCTTTTGGAACTTGTACATAAGCATCACAGCCAAACACTCTAAGATGTTGAAGAGAGGGTTTCTTTGCAGTCCATACCTCGTGTGGATTTTTATCATCCAACGCTGATGAAGGTGATTGATTGACCAGGTAACATGCTATTTCCACTGCCTCTACCCAGAATTCTTGTCCTAACCCGACACCGTTGAGCATGCTCCTTGATTTTTCCATCAGTGTCCTGTTCATCCTTTATGCAACTCCATTCTACTAAGGAGTGTATGGAGTAGTCTTCTGCCTTTCTATACCACACTTCTTACAGAATTCTTTGAATTCATTTCCGCATAATTCTCCACCATTATCTGTTCTGAATACCTTTATTTTCTTCTCTCTCTGATTTTCTACTGGAGCCTTAAACTCTTTAAATTTATCAAATACCTCATATTTCTTTCTAAGAAAATAAATCCATGTGCTCCTTGAAAAATCATATATGAATGAAACATAATACACATATTCACCTAGGGATGGAACATGAATAGGTCCAAACACATCATTGTGTATAAACTCTAAGATCCCCTTTGCTCTTGTAGCACCAGATGGGAATCTTACTCGATTTTGTTTACCATATATGCAATGTTCACAGAGATCAAAATCCAGAGTGCAATTAGACATACCTTCAACCATGCAGGCTATTGAGAAGGACATACCTTTCCCTTCTCAATAGCAGGCTCAGAGAGTTTGTTGAATCTAAATGCTTATAGCAGGCTCAATTGGACATACCTTTCCCTTCTCAATAGCAGGCTCAATTGGTCATTCACGACCAACCCTCTCCTTCCAACAATTCTTATGTCCTTATGTGTAATGGTGATTCCAAAAAGAATGACATTACACTTATTACTCGGGCCAAAGATTACTCTTCGTCAAAGGAGAAAGTTGATGATATACCACCTTCGTTGGTTCAATCGACTCCCTCAACTTCACCTCCCAACGGTCCTCTTCATCTGGAACGACCGATCCCCGACACAATTCTCCTCCCCCCCTCCAAAGGGCGTTGTTCTAAAGTCTGCCTTTAATCCTCATGCGCGTGCTGCTTAGAACTACAATATTGTAGAAGATCTTGTGCAAGCACCCTCCGCGATGTCAGCTCTCGAAGTCCTTCAAATTTTTCCCACTCAATGGAAGACAATGTTAAAGGCTATTGGCATAATTGATCGTATAGATACCAATTTGATAAATTTTGACTTGGAAGATCACATTCCAAGGCTCCCCCCTCAGCTAGCATTTCAGATACAAGTTGTTGTCGAGAAAAAGAATATTTGTAGAACCGTTATTGACAAGGGTGCATCGATGTGCATAATGCTTGTTTCCTATTGGAAAGCCATTGGCTCTCCTCCCCTCACTGAATCACACAAAAAACTGAAGGCCTTCAATGGCTCTGGCTTTAAACCCTATGATGTACTTCCCTCGTTGTCTATTACGTTGAAAGGAAAATCAGTCAATGTCGAAGTTGAGGTATTTGATGCACCTCTCGATTACAACCTCTTACTTGGCCGTAGCTGGATTGATTCTATGCGTGCAGTTGTGTCTACCATTTTCCGTGTCATATGTTTTCCACATCAGGGAAAATTCATTACTGTAGACCAGCTGGCCTTTTTCAACTTTGATTCCCATACTAGCAAAGTACCCTTTATTTCGAAGACACCTCTTGGGTATGAGAATGTCGGTGTGGGTCTACTAAAAGATTCAACTTTGATGGGTACATTCCCCATCCCACCACCCGATATTCCACCTCCTTTGGTCACCTCGATCAACATGATTTCCACCTCTGTTCATGAAACCCCCGCGTCTCCTGACCCGTGGATAGTACTTGACCCCAGTGATTATTTTTTCTATGGTGAGAAAATGCCTTTATGTCCGGTTGAGTCGGCTTATCAAGCCATTCAATCGACAACCCCTCTACTCCCTCTCTTGGTGATTCATCTCTTGATCTATTTCACATTATTTTTCCTACCGATGAGATTATTATGTCTGTTATGTCTATGGAATACACCCCCTGGGATGATGGACATCATCGTTCCATTCTCTTCCTGGAACAACACACTTTAGAGAGTTACCAACGGATTTCGACTTCGTCGACCGTTGCTGTCATTTCCTCTATTCCCGAGTCAACACACGATATGCTATATGAAGGGAACCTGAGTAATATTTCACCCACTATTCCTCTTGACATATCTATTAAACCTGGAGTTGTTGAAAATGTTCACATCAGAGCCACTTGTTTCGATAGTGAAGTCGTCACTTCTAATGATATTTTTAAAGAATTTTGTGACGTTTTCGCTTGGAGTTACAAAGAGATGCCGAGTATTGACCCCGATATCGTTGTACATGAAATTAATACCTACCCGAATGCTAAACCCGTTCGACAGAGACTTCGCCCAGTCCACCCTCGTAAAGACACCGCTATCAAACTCAAAGTTGAAAAACTTCTCAAGGATGGCTTTATCTATCCTGTGGCTTTAACCGATTGGGTATCCAATATCATTCTGATCAATAAAAAACAAGGCATGATCCGTGTATACGTCAATTATAGGGATATTAATAAAGCTTGTCCCAAAAATAACTTTCCAACCCCCTTCATTGACCAGATCGTCGATGATTGCGCTGGGAGTGAAATCTTATCATTAATGAATGGTTTCCCCGGTTATAATCAGATTAACATTTTACACGCGGATCAACACAAAACTGCTTTCATTTGTCCTTGGGGTACGTTCGCCTACCAGAAATTACCTTTCAGTTTGAAGAACGTTGATGCAACTTTTCAACGTTCCATGTCTTATGCTTTTCATTATATCAAGCACATCATACAACCATATCTCGATGATCTATCGACGCATTCCATGTGTCACAAACACCAGTCAGCCCATCTCTGAGCCATTTTCCTTCATTGTCGTTACTACCATATACGTTTAAACCCACACAAATGTGTTTTTTGTGTGGAGTCCGACTGACTTCTAGGTTTTATTGTGTCATTTCATGGAATTAGGGTGGATCCTTTGCAGGTTGAGGCCATCCTTAATTTACCTCCTCCTTCTACCTTACGCCAGCTCCAAAGTTTGCGAGGGAAGGAATTTTTTTTGCGTTGATTCATTCCCAACTACTCTGAGTTAACGCTAGGATTTACTCGACTGTTGAAGAAGGGTTACAAATTCGTATGGGACAAGACTGCCAACAAAGCCTTCGAAGCTTTGAAACTCACCCTAACACGAACACCACTACTTTTCCCACCAGATTACAGTTGAGACTATTTCCTCTACCTCGCCACTTCAGACTCTACCATTGCCATGGTTTTACTCCAAGAAGATGATTTTCACGTCGAACATGTAATTTATTATTTGAGTCGGAGTCTCACGACTACTGAGGCCAAATAACTACATGTGGAAAAAATGGCCTTGGAAGTTGTTCAAGCTGTCCAACATTTTCGTCACTATATCCTATTACGCAAGACCACTGTCATTTCCAATTGCAACCGTATGCAAAATATCCTTACACGCCAATTGCTGGAGGGAAAATACTCCAAATGGATAGTGATTCTCCAAGAGTTTGACTTAGAGTTTGAATGTGCTAAGTATAAGAAATATTTGGTATTTGTCAAATTGATATGTGACCTTCCCTCCACTGAGACAAAAAATGTGACAGAGGATTCCTTACCTGATGAATCCATTTTTCTGATCAGTTCTGATGATGCTTGGTATGGAGATATTATCATTTATCTCCAGACTCAAACTTTCTAGTTCTGCCTCTCTAGTACAGACCGTCATCGGATACAGTATCAAGCCTGTCAATACATAATTCTCGGTGACACTCTCTATCGCCGTGGTGTTGAATCTATTTTCCAATGTTGTCTTACCTTCGATGAAGCTGAGAAATCTTTAATGACTGCCACTCTGGAGAATGTGGTGGTCATATGTGTGGGTATGCCACTGCCCAAAATATCTTACGAGCAGGGTACTACTGGCCTTCTTTGTTTAAAGACTATATAACTCTCATCCAGAAGTGTCATGCTTGTCAAACACACATTAACAAGATAAGATCTCAGCCCGCTCCTTTACACCCTGTAGTTTCTGTTGGACCTTTTGCAAAATGGGACATTGATTTCATGACATGTAACCCTCACTCGGTCGGGGGGAATGGATACATCATTATAGACGTGGATTATTTCATGAAATGGGTCGAGGAGATGCCTACATTTGATAATAATAGACAAAATGCATCCCTATTCATATTCAATCATATCATCATGCGATTTATAATCCTGCAAGCTATAGTCACCGATCACGATAGCCATTTTCAAAATTTCATGATGTTCGAGCTTACCGAAAATTTGGGTCTTTGGCATGAGAACTGAACCCCCTACTATCCACAGGCCAATGGCCAAGTTGAAGCGATAAACAAGGTTCTTATCACTATGCTTCGATAGATAATAGGAATTCACAAGACAAGTTGGCACACAATGTTGTTTTCAACATTATGGTCCTATCAGACATACGTAAAGTCTTCCACAGGATTTATGCCTTTTCAGTTGGTGTATGGTATCGAAGTTGTTCTACTGATTGAATGTGAGATACCATCATTGAAGCTAGTCATTGAAATTCTCCCAAACACCTCTACCGAGGAAGAACATCTACTGTATCTGATGCAATTAGATGAAACTCGTCATGATTCCACCCTGGTTATTGAAACCTATAAGAAATGCGTAAAATCCCAATGCGACAAGCATATCAAGCCGCGTGTTTTCTCCGAAGGTGATCTAGTTCTCCTCTATGAACAAGATCTTGATTTACTAGGGGCCGGGAAATTTGAGGCTATGTGGCGCGACCCTTATATCGTCAAACTAGTGTTGGAGAAGGGAGCCTAGGAGTTAGTAGATTATGATGGAATTCCTTTGAGTGAACCCAAAAATGGTCTTTACTTGAAGAAGTACTATGCTTAAGATATCTTTGCATGAGTGCTTGTATTTTTACTGTATCATACTTTTGTGTGCTTTTTCATTATTTGGTTTCTACCCCCAACTGCTTACCTTGTGTTGTGCTTGGTTTCCAGATGTCGATGTCTTTGCTACCACACATTGGCTTCACCGATGGCTCTAGTCATAGTACTCAAAACTTATCATCCACTGCTTGGGAAATATATGCACCTACGAACGAGTTAATCAGTCTACACGGTGTTTGCCTCAGTCGTGCAACTAATAATATCATGGAATATAGTGCAGTCATCAGATTATTGACCAACTCTATTTCACTTGGAATCCATCACCTGGTTGTACGACTTGATTCACAGTTAGTGGTACTGCAAATAAGTAATGCCTATGCTATCATAAGTCCTACTTTGTTACGGGTATATCTACGAATTTTCCTCTTGGAACGTTATTTCGATTACATTGAATATCAACATATTCCTAGATGTCTAAATACATTGACAAATGCAATAGATAATTATGTGTTAGACATACATTTGAGACACATGTAAATCCAATCACAATTCACATTAAAGTAAGTAAGCTGGTAGAAGCCTCATGTATATATATAATGATAAAAGTGTTTTACAAAAACGTGTTTTCCGTCTGAAGACCAAAATATCAAAATATGAAGACCATGGCTTCTACAAAATGGCATCAAGGATGTTTCTCATGGTAGCACACTACTTCCCATGCTACCCTATGAAGTAGTCGACTAAGTGAACCAGATACGCCTACAGTATGACTCTGATAGCGTCTCGAAATTTCATCGATTGAAATGTCCGGGATATCTGCGGCCAATCCCTCTAGGTTTTGCTTAACTTCCTCATAGTCTTTAGCATCCCATCTTGCTACCACAACTGCTTCCCCTCGTCTCTGAATAGGGTATGTGCCCAGAGGCCGGTGTGGCCCTACATCTACATTGTCAAAATAGTTTGATTAGTCATCAGATTGAAAGCATAAAAAACATCTTATATTTTAAAATTTACAAAAAAATCATAAGAGCAAAATATTTTTCTTACCTGCGTCTCCCCACTGAAATCCCCCAGGTAGAACCAATTCAGGGTTGCCTCTGAAATCCAACCCGGCATATGCATAATCATCCACCATCGGGATCTGAGGCCTCAACCAATCAAATAATTCATCGTTGTATTTGATTATGGGGCCCGCTACATGTCGAGCCATGAGGTTGCACCACCTCTTCATCCTTGGGTCTCATGGGGCCGGTATGCCCCACTCTACCTATAAAAGTAAATGGGAGAACCTCTCTAAAAATAAAGACACCGAAATAGATCCATACCCGAATTGCTTCAAGTCCTCCTTGCATTTGGTTAGTTGTGTCTTCATGTTGCGAAGGACTTCGTCGCTCCAGTTGAACCCCTAGGTTCCATGCACTCCACGACATATAGAAAATAGCTTTGGAGGGCCATGTGAGGATATTCACTCTATTCCATACGTGTAATGGTAAAAAGAATGGTCTAGAGGGGTAAATCCCAGACACCCTTGATGGCAACTTTTCCCTTGCGTCTCTCTGCCCCGGGATCACAGTATCGACGAAGATACTCTCTCATTGGTAGACCACCAAATATACCTCCTGTTAAAGTCACATGAGACCCACAACAAGATAACCCCGTCAAGAAATAGATATCTTCAATATCTAAGGAAAGTACATGGGCACTCACATGAAACACCTGCTGGTACACATCTCACATGTGGACCAGATACACTAGTATCCTCAGTTGGGCTCTCATGCCCTGGATTTTAAACATTTTCAGTAATCTGCATTGCTGGAGGGCATTCACAGTGCTTGGGTCATTCAAAGCATCATGGTCATCATCTTCGTGCTCCCTCTCCCTCCACTCCAGCATTTTGATGATCAATTACCTACATTGGAACAATAAAAGGGAGTTAGCATCCTCATTTGTTGCTTTAGAAAATTTATATTGGCTAAACACATGAAAATATTTTTGGGTTTTCGGTCGCCGCAGGAAAAGATTTTACACAGTGCGGGGTTTCCACATGTGAGCCATAGGGCGCCTGTGGGAATCATTGATTTCCGCAGGTCCCAATACTAGTCACCTGCGGTGGCCCCAACGCGTGCCTACCGACCCAAAACTCAACTCAAAAGACCATTTTAAATCGATAAAAATGAAATTTAATCCAATGAAAAGAAAGAGGATGAAGATATTACTATTTTGATGGAATTCGTTCACTGAATGGTCGCCCATTTCTCCCACAATCGACAACCAAAGTCTGAGGTGAAAAACAGGGTTTCTAGGCAAGTTTTGGGAAAAATGCAAATGAAATAGTAAAAAGCGTTTTTACTCCTATTTATTTCACTTTTTAATTTTTCTATTAATATTTTATATTATTTAAATGCATTTTATCAAAACCTAAAGGTCTAATGGTCTCGTGAGTATTTTTTTTTCTCGCGGATAGAAGAATTGGGATCTCGAACAATGAAATATGGAGATTTTTCGTGATTTGTTTTTTTTATTTTTCACATGTACAAGTACTTTTTAGGGTTTTTCAGAAAAACCTTGAGCCTAGTATTTGTTCTTTCTCGTGCTCAAAAATCGATGAGAATGCAACCGAGTATACTTTTTTTGTCTTTTCATACTCGTCATGGTAACCCGAAAATTGAAACCCATGGAGTATCCTTTAAGCTCTTTTCACTCTCCATAAAAACAAAAAGATTGTCGAGCGACCTTTTTCTTTTCACGCTCATAAAAATATTTTAAGAAAATGTTTGATGGGTGATAGTTTATCACTTTTTCAGTCCCATCAAACTACTTTACGAAAAAGGAACTGGGAGAGTTCTCTTTAAGTGTTTTTCAGACTCTCAAAACATGAAAAACTCCCGAGTTTTCTATCTTTGGACTAGTTAAACAAACATCGAAAGACCCATATAGGTTCGAACCACTCCTTCTTAGGGTTCATTAAACATACTCTGAGGGACTCGTCCGAAGGATGAGCTTACATTAACAAGCATATGTTATCCTCCTCAAGCTTGCGTAAAAATAAAGAGGTACTTGCCAAAAATGGTGGGGGGAAATTTGGGAAAGAAATGTGTCTCTGTATTCATGTTAGTGGCAGTAATAGTCACTCTTGAACATGACACCCCCCTTCATCATTTGAATCTAGGTTGGGAAATCCATTTGTCTCTCATCTAACTTTCTGCAAGTTCATATCTTGGGTCGTCTTTGATTCAATGTTGCCGAGACCATTGTTGTGTCATTCATATGTTCAAGAGAAGTCCAAACAAGCCCTCTACCAAGTCGACCATATGTAATTGTCAATTCCTACCATGTTGGCCTTCCCTGTGTCAGTTTCAAATCATTTTCATACTTTGATCTACCCTAAATCTGTTACTTATTTTGTGTCATTGATGGGGTATACATCAAGGCCCTATTGTGATGAGTCTTTTCCTGTCGACTTCAACTCATCATCCAGAAACAAGACTTAGAAATCATTTAGTACCTTAGGGTCTGCATGCCTCAATGGCAGGTTTCTTTGCTTTTGACAGTGGATTCACATCATTGGTCCCTGATCGAGAGATTCCATCGAGTGTTTGACTTCATCTCATTTATTCACATTCGTTGGATTGTAATAAAGTACCTTGGGAGTCATTGACATCAATGGTGATTTTCCCTCGCAATCGTTAACGGTTTTCATCAATGACCGGTAATCAAGTGGTTTCTACCATGTTTGACTTCGACACCTGTAATCGCATGGTTAGATTCATACTTATGAAGGACAGGATTGAAGACCCTGGATCTCATCATTTTGGTTCAGGTTGCAATGGAGTATTTATGATTTGTATTGACAAATAGATCAACTTTGTAGGTCTCATGGCTATGTCTGAATTTGAACTTTCTAATACATAGATCCACAGTGTATTCCTGGTGGCTATGTAGAATCTTGATGACATGGATCCAGAGTGTATAGTTGGTGGCCATGACTAACATTTATTATTCAAATCACTTGTAGTCTAAGCATGGGAATGCCTACCTCAGAGATGGTATAATATTGTGTAATGATTGATTGTTTGCAAGTTACCAATTGGTGCGATCCTTATTCCCGACACACACACTCATTTTACAAAGTATTTCGGCTGTCACAAGTTTCAGCCTCATACTTTGGGGGGCATTCTGTTACACATTATTTTGGTCACTCTGATGATGATTCTACAAGCATGTGTTCAGGCTCTCAAAACAATATTTTACATGAGAAAAATGATTGAGTTCTTCCCCTACAAGGCATGTTTTTATAATGACACCGCAGGCTGATAGTAGTACACAGTGCGGAAATCCTTGATTTCCCCAGGATTCTCTATACCTATCTCACGGGGTTTCCACAAACTGCTATATAGGCAGGGTGCGATGACGTTTGAAAGCTAAAGGAAGAAATAATTTCATGAAGTTTCTAGAAGGAGAATCTTCTAGAATGTGAGGTGACATCCGTATGGTTTTGATCCTACTAGCTTCTCTAATTTGGTGGGATCATCCTTATCCTTTTAACCACTTCACCTTCTACTATATAATGATGGGTTTCTCATGGAAAAGGTTAAGCAAGATTGAGCAAAGAATTGTTGAAAGAATAGGCTAAAGACTGTGTGAAGGATCATGTTGCAACTGATGCTTGAGGTCTCCATTTGTCCATCAAGATTTCGTGTACCATCTTCATACAAATTCAGAGAAAGTGTATGTGTGTGTCGGAACAAAGGACCACTAAAAGGGAACTTGTGACATCAAGGCAATTTGGTTGTATCTTCCACTTTTACTTAATATAATATGGTGACATGTTTCTTTCCCATACAATCATTAGCATTTTATTACATGACTCCTTGATCACATGTTTAGGTTTTTATTGAATCTATTATTGTTGCCTTCACTTTGGTTGGTTTGTATCATTACAGATCTGATCTCACAAGAGCACCAAAGCGAAGCAAGAACAACAAAGATATAAGGAAGCGATATCTAAAGGTATGTCATCCATTCCTTCTTTGGTAGTAAATTCAATGATTGTAACTTAGGGAAAGTGTCATGTCCTGTCTTTTTTTGTTCTAGATCTAGGTGGATCTAGGGAGATTAGTTTATGTCCGCATTCACTGATTTATCCAATAACAGCAGCACAAAAGGAAGAAGTAGAAAAGAGAGAGAAGATATTGACAGATCATCTTAAGGAAAGAACTGACAACTTGAATCTTCTTGAAGGAAAATTTGGTCAAGAAGAGAAAAGACTTGAAAAAGAAATCATCTCCTTGAAGATCCAACTTGAAGAAGAAAAGAGGATAGAAGAAGTCATGAAGATTCAGATGATGAGGAAAGAAGAATAGGTTGAGAAGATTGAAGAAGAAGTTGTCACATTGAGCAGTAAAATTGTCAAGCTCAATAAGAATGTTGAAAAGACAGAAACATCCACATCAGTAATAGAGAATGAAGAGAAGCATTCCAGGTTGCCAGAAAATAAGAATGAAGAAAATAGTAAGAGTTATGCAGAAGTAATCAAATGAAGGAATCATGGTCAACAAGAATCAAATAAGAGTGAGTATAATAGAGATACATCTTCAACAATGCCTACCACATTCAAGCAAAAAATAAGCTTCAACCATGATGAAGAGATAAATAGAAGAGATGATAATGATCAACCAAGGTAGGAATTCAAAAGGACTACACAACAAAGCAGATCATCCAGTCCCAGGTATGTAAATTTCTTTTATGGTCATTATTTTTATTGTACCAACTTTGGACATAAGGTTGTAGGTTGGAGGGCTTATGAAAGAAATGTTCAAACAAGAAAAGCTTATGTGGCCCCACATGACATTGAATGTTACAAGTTCCATAACTATAGACACATAGCCTGTGATTGTAATAACATGATAGATACTTATTTTAGAAATAACATTGATATTAGATATAAGAAGGTTTGGAAAAGAAAGAAAGAACAAGTAAAGGAAGATCAAATGAATGAAGGACACCCAAAAATCATACTCTCAAGATTGAGAATAGTACGAGATGAAGACAAATCTATAGAGAAAAGGGAAGGTGCCACATACAAGAAGGTTTGGAGAAGAAATGAAAAACAAGAAGAACAAGTGGATAAATACCAAGTACCAGAGGTCACAATATTTGCAGTAGTAGGAGAAAGAAAAGAAGAGCAGGTGAATAAATATTAGGTTCAAGATATTGTACCTTCAGGAATTGTAGTGCAAGATCAATCCACAGGAAGAAAGGAAGAATTCAGAGTTCAAAAATATGATGAGTCTACAGACGAAGAGGAAGATTACTTTGTATCAGAGAGGGTATTTTTCTGAGCCATCTAGCTTGGAGACTCCCAGTAAATATGTATGTTGAATAGGGGGAGTCCATGCAGTAGACACTACAAATCATAGAACCATGTTTCGAAGCAGTATGAAGTGTTTGCAGAGATAGATTCAAATATAGCAAAAGTATAGAGTAACAAATTGATCAGTTGAGAAGTAGTGTTCCCACACATGTATCAGTTGGAAGGAAAACATTTATGAGTCTATTGTACATATGTATTCAAGCAGGGATATCTTCAGTACAGGTTGTTCCAGACATGCAGAGTTTGATGAGAAGATAGATCAGATCAATGGACATATTTTGATTCATTCTAGTAAACAAGAACATGTGATGATCAATTTTATCATATTCAGGTGAAGCCTTCATGATAGTTCATTGATAGATGGGTCATCATTGTGTACAATTGAGTATCAGAGTTATGAATAGTTTGTGACATTTGGACATAGATGGATTCATGAGATGCATAACAGTGGATTTACAATTGGAATCAATGGAATCAATTGAAATTAGTTGGTCACAAAAAGGTAAGCAGTGAAAGGAAAAATAGAAAAGGGAAAGAGAAACCATCAACATAAGCTATATCACCAGAAGGAAATTGTTGAACAATATGGTCAAGTTAACATGACAAGTAAAGTGAAGAAATCAAATTTTGAATGTTTTTGATATATGTCAGTGAAATTCAAGAGGAAGCACTAATGGACAATAAACAACACTGGAAGAGAGGAAATGAAACATATACAGGTATCCCTACATTGACTTACATCTTACATAAAATTCAAGGGAAGAAAAATCATCAGAGAGAGAGATCCATAAAGGGAGATTAGTATCATACAGAGAGGGAGACATAGCCACAGGGCGAGATATTCTTTTTCCCACAATTGGTTAGAGAAGGTACAATGTCAGGAGGAGACATAAAGATAGGGGGAGATAACCTTTGGTCAAAGATGAAGAGAAAGAACATAGGCATAAAGACAAAGGGAGCAGCCCCAAGAGGAGATACCCTTTGCCATTGATGTCAAAGGCGGAGAGATATAAATATTGATGAGGATCGATGATCATAGAGGGAGCATGAGCATGAGTGTTTCCATGTCTAAGTGGTTACATCAATGTTGGTGTTTCCATCAATGCCAAAGGGGGAGATTGTTGGATAGTTGGTTTGGATAGTTGTTTATCATTGAGGTCAACCCTTGGAGAGTGATCTTGGAGATTTATGTCAACCATTAGAGATTGATGTTGACCCTTGGAGAGGTCCAGAGATGTTGGATAGTTGATTAACATTTGTATGATCGAGATTGATTATGAGTTAGTTGGGTACATTTGATGTAGTATACATGTAGCTCCGAAAGTTGATTAAATAATATGGACATGAAGGAAAATTAAATTGTAGGTAGGACTACCATAGATGGATAATACATGTCGTTCCATTTTCAGTGAAATGTGGAACACCACGTGGTTCTTTGTGGTTAGGGAGATATGGCTTTGTAAAGTTGGAAGCCCCGAAGAGTGGTCAAGAAGCCACTAGTTGGTTACAAGTCTTAGTCAAAGGGTAAAGTGGTTGCAACAAGAAATCCCTAAAGTAAGGAGAGAGGTTACTATGAAAAATTATATAAACACCTCAAGGAGTCTCTCATAACCACACACACACGCACTTACATTGAATATCTATCTTGTGAATGTTATGGTCTAATATTGTGATATTTTGGTTAGTTTGCGATGATTTGTTTTTGAGGTTGCGAAGGAAGGTCGAAGGTAAAATCCTC
>JASDQU010751806.1:16374-29048 GCA_032191745.1 Picea mariana
GGAGCGTGCAGGGACAAACGTCGATAAAGAGGTACTTATGTTCTCCTTCCTTCTCATGTGTTGGTTTGTATAGATTTGAAAGGAAGTCAGTGTCCACGTTAAGCATTTTCTGTCTTAGAGTTAAGGTCAAGCTCTTTGAGGTAATCCACCTGTCCGCAGGGAGATTTTCCTACAACACTAAGTAAAAGATTGTTGATTATTTGAATTATTGTTCAGAACATATCCATACTACTTTCCGAACTACTTGATCCACTATCTTTACCAACCAAAACCTAAACCTAATAAATCATTGCAATAACTGAGATGCCCTAACTTTCTCTTAGAATTCAAGGACAACTTTAGGGACTAACAGTTCTCTTATGAGGTTTTAATGCATGATTTAAAAAAAAAAAACACATCGCCATAACAGTCATTCCTCCGACCACTTAAAGAATTGCAGACTTCACCGCAACTCTAATGGGTATAATTTCGGTTGTAATTTCTTTGGGATTGGTCACGTCTTCCTATTGAAATTGTTTGGCACCCTTGAGCATCTGCGGAGCTACAAAAAAATGAGAACAGGTGGATAAAAACCATGGTCGCAGCTTCTTTAATTCCATGGGGGTCTTCTTCTTTGCCTTGGGGAATTTTGAAAATGGAAGGCACATGGACAATGGGGCGTCTTCCAAGTTTTGTGGGCATTTTATTCTTTTACGAGGGAATTTTTCAAATTTCGTGACTAGATAAGAGTGTTGTTCTTCACCGCTAGCAATAATAGAGTATACCAAACAAGAAACCGCCCCCATTTTATCTACCAGATACTGCCATTAGTATACGAGAGAAATCATGCCTTGAGGTTTTAGATGACTAGAGAGATTGACAACCATTCTCTCCATCTCTTCATCCTCTACAATGCTGCAAAGTATATCGGTCTCTTTCTTCCACAACACTGTCGAACGGAAAGACTAAGAAGGCCACAACATTGTTGGGTATGAGTTGTTCTCATGCTCGTCGTTCTCATGGTTGTTGATGACTTCGACGAAGTTTCTTTTATCTCTATCGATGGAGATCACTGGGTTTTGGAGCACTTGGTGTCATATCCTCCGATTGACTTCAGAGCACTTTCTCTTATGTTTTTTGATAGCTTCGGAATAGTTACTACCAAATTTGTCGATGTGTCATTGGAGCACTTCGCGCGACCTTCTCGGATGTGAATCAGATCACTTGTTTTGAACTGTTCTAATTTACACTTACTATTAACTTCTCCGTAGACAATCGATGCATTTGTTGTTAAATTCCCCGCAGACCATCGATGCACATGATGTAAACTTCTCTGCAGACCATCAATGCACTTCTTGTTAAATCTTCCACACACATCAATGGACTTTTTTTTAACTCTTCCGATGTGCATGATGGGTTCAACTTTGAAGGGTTTTCTCCTTGCTCATATTTTCAAAAAAGGGGGGAACATGGAGATGGGAACCTGGGCCATGGGCCCTCCCCTCTACATCACACACCTTTACTTAATACATTTCCTTGTTCTATTTAACACATTAAATGACCCCATTAACAAATCATCCCTTTTGCATAGTTTAAGAACCTTTGTTGCAGGAAATTTTGTATTTTATTTAACATTTTTATTTAATTATTGTTTTTTTTAGATTAGATAGGATTTTAAATTTAAATAATTTAAATTTAGATTAAATAAAAATTATTTAAATTTAACATTGTAAATTACATCACACAAATATTTCAATTGGACCATTTTTGCATGGAGGCGTAACTTAAAAAAAATGAAGACCTATGTTGATGTTGTTGGATGACTTTAAAGACTCATAACTTGCTCATACAATGTCAAATTTGACTGCCATATTTTACACTGTGAAGTATGCAGAGAGGCACTTTTGGTGAGCCAACTGCCCATGCCAAACAAACATCTTATCTGTGTAACGATCGACTTGGCCAATTTCGAGCAAGAAACCTTAGGCGCTTCATTCATACACTTCTGGGTGTCAGATTTCTATTATTTGAATTGTGATTTCAAAAAACGTATGAATAGCCTGTTTCGGGGGTGAAAATTTCACTTTGATAGACGCCGAACAATTGAGCTTGAAGGCTTTTTTAATGGAAGTTCAAGTCTTTCTTTTGTTGATGCTTCACCCAAATTAGATTATGTCAGTTGTTGGGTCATCTATGATGTATATGATCCTGATTCATTAATTGAAATTGAGGTTATGCATCAATAGAACAAATTTATAAATCTTGCAAAAAAACCAAGTGACGTCTAGTGAGCTTAGTACTGTCTAGAAGTTGAAAGGACCAAATTTATTCCAAAGTGTGTTTCAGAACCAGTGAAAAGCCAATAGGTGTTGTGGTTAACCCATCTAATGCTAGGTGATGCTTTCACAACTAATATTTAGTCATCACATAAAAAAATGCAAAGTAAACAAGCTAGTACCATGTGCATGAAGGAAGCCATCAGGGACACTACAAACTTGATTACGACTGCAATATGAAGTGGATAAGGTGAGATAAGGAATCAGGGACCAACTGTCTAGATAAGCATGGAGAGTTTATTCATTGAGAATGTAAGGATATTGACTGAAGTGAATAACAAGAAGGATCTGAGCTGGGAGGGAGATGAAATAGGCCTCAAAATGAAGGTGGGCTACACTAACCTAGTCAGCGTTGGTGAGAGGGAGAAGATCATCATTGACATGCTTGGTGAGGGTGAGAGGTCAACATCCTTCTGTTGATTCATTGTGGATGAGACAAGGAAGGATTATCAATAAACAATGCATTGACGAGTAAGGAACGAACCTCGTCAATATGCAGTGTTGTTACACATCAAAATTAATCACTTCAATGATGACCTATTGTTTTCATTACAAGCGTCGCAAGTGTCACAGACAAAATGCAGTCATCTTTCCCATGTTGTGTCTCGAACGACATCACAAGGAACACTTGAAGACACCCTTAGAGACTGGTTAAAGAAGAAGAAATCATTTGATGAAGAGTAAAAAGATTTTTCCATGGAAAAAACCACTTAAAAATGAATTTTGAAGGCCAACGCTCCCCTACCCAATGTCAGGGAGTGTTAATGCTCCTTGACCTTCTTTGGGAAAGCATTCCAGCACTCAGTGAACCCTTCTGAGGGAGTGCTAGGATTTTTTGAGGAAATTTTGGGCAGTTCTCCCCTACCCATTGTCAGGGAGTGCCAGCGCTCCTTTCCCTCTTTTGGGGGAGCGTTTCAACACTTTGTGCCCCATTCTGGGGGAGAGCTAGGATGTTTGAGGAAACCTTGGGCTGTTGAGTAAAATCAGGGAAAAATCCCCCTCATCTCTGGAGTTGGTTGGATTTGAATATGAGGTCAAGGTTGGATCCTAGGGAAGATCCACAACTGATGGAGAAGGATCCTCAACCTATCCCACGACTCTCTAAGGTGGTTGGGTCTCTCCAAGCTTATATAATGAGGCCTTCTCATGCTGAAATGGATGGAGAGATTGAGATACACCTAACTTATGATTGCATGAGAAGTGGTATTAGAGGACATTGAATGAATCAAACTTATGATCTCATAAGGGAGATAATCAGTGAGGCATAGTCATTTTGATTGTGGATTATTTGAGAAAGGGGCTGGATAAGGAGAGCTAGAAGAGGCTTCTGCAACTTCATCAAAGGTCTGTAAGTATTTCTATCGAGTTCTCATTAATACATGTGCTTGGCCTATTTCTTTCAAGGTTGTGTATACCTACATGAACTTGTCTTTGATAAATAGATCTAGTTTTGAATTAATCATGGTAGAATATGAAGTTGTTTTGTCTTTGCTATTATTGGATTACAGGACTTGTTGAAGAGCTTGGGGATCAAGGCTCAACTTGGACTGGGCAAGGACAAACATCGTAAAAAGGTACATCTTCTTCCTTATTTGATTGACTTATCTAGGTTTAAAAGGATGTCAGTGACCAAAGTTAGCACCTTTTTGTCTTGATATTAGAGATTTAGGGTTCAATAGGAAATCCACTTGTCCGCAAGGGGATTTTCTTGTAATAGAAATTTGCGACTCCACTAGGGAGCGAAGCTTTTAGTTTTGGTTTTCTTCCTTAGTCTTGTTTTTGGCATTTTCTCATCTTTAGATATTATTCATGTTGTGTCTATGATTCTGAGATGTGTTGTTGGCTCTTGGATTCATCCTATACACACTCAATTTTTAGATTTTCTTAAGCTTTTTTTTTTTATTTCTAGGCAAGTTTTTGAGTTCTGAGAGGCCAACGCTCTCCTACCTCTACCACTAGAGCCCTGGCACTCCCTTGCAGGCTCCCACAGACCACTGCAACACTCTAGTACCCTTGACACCAAAGCGCTGGTCTTTTAATGTTAAAAATTTTTTTGGGAGTTGATCTCTGAGTCTAGTTTTTGCTAATTCATCTACTCATGGTTAACACCATCTCAGTGTGTCCTTCTTTTTGTCCTCCAACATATTCATTTCTAAGAATTTATTATGTTTTGTTTGGATTGTTGACCTTTTTCTTCCTTACTTTGAAGTCACTCTTATTCTTTGAAGATTTAGAGTCAATTTATCGTTTTCTTCTCATTTATCTGATTGAATGAAATATGTTGTAAGGAAGTTCAAAGATCTATCCATTGTTCCATTTGATATTTGAGGTCATTTTTTCAAAACAATTCCTCTTGTCCTTACTTAAATTTTCCCACATTTCAGATCACTTTTACTGTTTGATCATCATCCATTAGCCTTCTCCTACCTTCACTAGCAATGTCACTATTTTTTATGCATTCTGGGTGAGTTTTTCTTCATGTTTTGACTTTTTTTTGAATTTTTGGGTGGCTCAACACCCCCTTGTAGGCCATATCAAAGTGATAGAACTCTCCTACAATGCTTTAGGGAGCACTGCAGTACTCTGTACCCTTGGAACAGGGAGTGGTGGTCTCCTTTTTGGAGGAGTTTTGCCCTTTTTCTTCTTAGATTTTCTTAGCTTGTTTTGTGAAAGTATTTACCCAGACTTTGTGATTGGTTTGTGAAGTTATTTAGGTTGATATTTGGTGCTTATAACCCCTTATTGTCTTGATTGGAGCTTGAATTTTTTTTCAGAAATGTGAAATTGGCCTTTCTAGTTGCTTGTTTTGTCGGGGCAATTTGAGTGATTTCTCTTTCTCCCTATCTTTTCTTGGATTCTTCTCAGCATCTTCTTGTACTCATTGAATTCTTGATTGGTTGTAGAATCCTTTATTTTTTTCTTGTCAGAACAAGTTTCTACTTGTTTTCTTTCATACCTCATTGCCTTGAGTGCATGCTTTGTTTGTAGCCCTTTTTCTTCGTGTCTTTTGCATCTGCATTTGACTCTTTCTCCTGATTGAAAGTAGTATAACATCAAAGGATTTGTATTTAATTTTTGTATACATCATAATAAAACAAAGAATATAATTGCATTCTTTCTTTTGGGTATTGAAACTAGCTTGCATTCGAAGTAGCGAAATTGCATGGTTTTTGGCATTTTGGGACATTGTGCATTTGGAATGATAAACATTTTCTTCTTATCGTAATATATATTTCATCAAAGTGAAGTATTTGAATTATCATTTCTTTGAATTGTTTAGAGTCGGTCAAAACATCATTTATTTCACTCCATGTTCTTCTTGAGTAAACAACAACCTTAAAATCAAGCGCTAAACTAAAATTTATCAGACATTTTTTCTGTTATCAAACCTACATTAGCTTAAGGTGTAGGGATTTGGAATAGGTTGAAAGGATGAATTTCCAAAGCTTTCAAACAAACTTAGCATCTTGCAATAGGGAGAGAAAATCCAATTTCCATTTAAGCTTTCTGGGATCCCCCTCTCACACAGGGGTTACGCACAAGGTCGTGTTTGAAAGAGATACAGATATTATCCCTCTGTGGTTTGACTGTTCGTAGTAATCAAATCATATATTGGGGGTTCTTCTTGAGGCTCAATTGTCTTCATTTGGTCTCGGTGCTTCGTGAATTCGGAATCTGTTCGGGGTCCTCTGGAGTTATACCGATCCACGTTTCCTCAGTTCTCTCGAAGGATTTTAGACTTGTTATCCTACCCATACATTTGGAATGGACTGTCGACTGTACCTACCTAGGGGATGACTGTGATTTGGTGACCTTAGTAGCCATATTGTTCAGAGTCTTACACAAGGTGACGATGAAGGGAAGTCTCACTGTACCTGGAACACACATTGGTCAAACTCACTTGGGCTCCTTGGAGGGTAAATCCACAATTACTGCATGGAAGCTTGCACCAAGGCGTAATTCTATTAAGCATGTCGCCAATGTAACTGATCCACCTTCTCTATCCCCAGCCCTTCCTATATTGATCTCGCGAAGTTGGATTTCATCACCAACTTGTGGTTTCATTGTGGGAAGTTTTGTTTTATTGTTTGCTTCTTAGATTCATAATGTGTGTTGTTTGTTTTACTTAGTGGACCTTAGGTTGGGTTAGTGTTAATGGAATCAACTCCTGGGAGTACCAATGGAGGAACCCCTTGTCTCAAGGAACCTTTCACTTTTCCTTATTTTGGAAACATTGGTCCTCCGTACATTGCCACACTGAGTCTTCCGGGACTCACCATTGGATTATTGGTTTGGTTGTTCCCCACTCTGGTGATCTCGAATCTTCCCACTGCTTCAGCTACACCTAATACTTCATATGTAAGTACACAACCCACACATCAACCTCATCTCGACTTTTCTTCTTCTTCACCCATTAAGTCTCCTTCCCTTTCTCCTTCTTCACCTAGTGAAAGCTCTAAAGCAAGTAGCTAGGTTGGTAAGAAGAAGACAAAATAGGAAAGAGAAAAAGAATAAGAACCCGAAAATGACCAAGCCTCCAACCATATCAGATGTTGGATCCAAGAAACCAACTACTATTAATCGTACTCAAAGTGTTGATGAGGTCAACAAGATTAAAATGAAGAATCTGAAACCCAAATTCCCTTGCTGTATTTGTAAGGGTGACCATTTTCTGAGGGATTGCCCTGGTCTTCCCAAGGTCTTAGAAACGTGGTCCTCCACATCATCGACCCCTGCTCGACATGCTGATGAAACCTTGTCAACTAGTGATGTTAAGGTTGGTAAGAAGACGACAACTGTCAAGTTTACTTGAATTTTATATGAAGGTGATCATTACTCTCACCTTTTTTCTCGTATGGATGAGGCTTCTTCTCTTTTGGAAAAGCTTCAACTTCCAACTAGTTATCGTAAGATTTCCCCCAACCCATCGTTATTTTATGGAATGGTCAATTTGGTTCCATCCCCGGTCAGTCTAGTTGATCATGTGGTCAATCTAGTTTCATCCTCGGTTGAACCACTAACCAAAGTAGTTGATCCAATTCCGTCATCGATCAGCCCCACTTTTCATTTGAAAAGTGAAACCCAAGTGACTGATCCAGTCCCGTCATTGGTCAGTCCCACCCTTCATCTGAAGAGCGCTAACGTGGTCAATCCCACTCCTCCTTTGACAAGTGCCAAAGTGGTTGCTCCAGACCCTTCATCGGTCAGTATGGTTGATCATGTCATCAATTTGATCACTTCCTTAGTTGAACCAGTGGACAAAGTGGTTGATCCGATCCCATATTCGGTCGATCCCGCTCTCCCGTTAGAGAGTGCAACCGAAGCGGTCGATCTATTTCCACTTGTCGACCCCATTCTCCCCTTGAAGAATGAAACCAAAGTGGTCGATATGATCTCATCATTAGTTGATCCTACTCTCCCACTAGAGAGTAAACCTGATTCTACCCACGTTTTTCTCATTGATACAAAATATACCGTGATGGGGGGAATTCCTCCTTCTCCCGCGAAACCCCCTCCAAGTAATGAGGCCATCCTTTTTTATTAGGGTGTGATAATTAGAACTCATCTTCCCTATCACATTCCTTTCAAGATTACAGTACAGGTTTGTGGTCGGGATGTTCCTCATGCGCTGATAGATGAAGTTCATCCGTTAGTATTTTGTCCTCTATTGCTTGGCAAGCTTTGGGTTATCCTCAGCTTGTGTCGGTTATCGAGACTCTGTTCACTTGTAACAGAAGAACCAATCATCCTTTAGGGATCCTTCCCCAGTTTCCCATAACTTTGGGAGGGAAAACTGTCTTTATTGATGTTATGGTAGTCCAGGACCCCTTGGATTTCAATTTACTCCTTGGGAAAGATTATGTCTATGCCATGAAAGTTATTTTGTCCACTCTTTTTCATGTAATATCATTCCCACATGATGGAAGAATTGTGGCTATTGATCAACTTTCATGCATTGGTCCTAATTTGATTACCAACTGAATGATCTCCCTAAATGGTTCTTATATGCGATCAGTATCACCCCTACCACAGGACAACTATGTGGCGTTGCCTCCCATGACTTAAACTTCCGATGAGTTAGATTCGGTAGTTGACATGGTGATTTATTAGGTAGGGTTATTGGAGCATGATTGCCTTACCCCTGACGCAACCCTCGACATGTGTTCCTTCTAGAGCATTGTTCTTCCATCTAGTGAAGATCTCTTGGAAGCCATGACCTAGTTTTGTCCTTTGACATGGTTTCCTTCCAGAGCATTATCCTCTTGGAAACCATGATCAAGAAGAGGTCACGAGCATAGTTTTCCTCTCTGTGGCAAGCTCGTTAAAAAATGAAACATAAGCTATGATCATAGTTTTCCTCTCTGTGGAAAGCTTGTTAAAAAATGAAACAGAAGCCAGGAGCATAGTTTCGCTTCTCTATGGCAAGCTTGTTAGAAAATGAAACAGAGACCTTGAGCATAGTTTTTCTTTTTTTGTGGAAAAGCTCATTGAAAAATGAAACATAAATATGGGGATTGAACCCGAAGCCATGAGCATAGTTCTTTTCCTATGTCAAGCTCGTTAAACAATGAAAAAATCACCTCTCCTGTTGAGTTGAGTCTTTTCGCCAGATCTCGTAGATGTCAAGTTGAGTCTTTCATTAGGTATCATATTTGAACCTTCATTTCATCCACCTGCATCCTTTTTCTCCATCTAGTACAGAAATTGGTGACAACCTCAAAGTCGGTGAGTGAATTGAATCTTGGGGGGCATGTCTCCAGCCTTTGATTATCATTTTGGAGTTATGTCGCTAGATTTTCAAGCTGGGGGAAGAATACCAGCCATCCATGGGTATCCCAACCTTTGGAGATTACGTTGGGAATTTACAAGCATAGTTTAATTTTGTTTCAAGCTTGTGTAAAAATGAAACCAATACCGAGCTTAGTCTTTGTTCTTTCTCGTGCTCGCAAAAACATGAGAATGTAATAGAGTAAAATTTAATCTCTTTTTCAAAATCGCATGGATACACAAAAAAGGAACCCCTTGGAGTCATGTTTAAGCTCTTTTCAGAGTCTCTAAACATGAAAAGTTTTCTGAGTGATCTTGCTTCCTTTCACACTCCTTAAAAGGTTTGAAAGGGCATCTTTCGAGTGATAATTTATCTCTTTTTCGGCCTCGTGAGACTAACATTATGAAAAAAGACAACCCTGGAGTCATCTTTAAGTTCTTTTCAGACTCTCTAAACATGAAAAATCACCGAGTTTCCCTTCTCTGGACTCGTTAAACAATCATACATTGAAGGGCCCATATGGGACCGAACCCTTACTTCTTCCAGTTTGTTAAACAAAGGAAGAGGGACTTACTGAAGGTGAGTTATATCGAGCATGTGTTACCCTTCTCGAGCTCATTAAAATAAAAAGAGTTACTCATCTATTCGGATGGGGGGGAAACTTGAAGAAAACAAGCCAAGCAAATTTTGAAAACATCACTAGTCACTCTTACAGTCACCCTTGAAAACAAAACTTGTCTTTGCATATATTTTAATCTGCTAAACCTTTGGACTGAACCAATCCTCTAAGTTTCTTTGCTCCTTTTGGTCACCCGACGAAAGTCACAGTATACACTGCATCATCATGTTTTAGTCCATGTCATGTTGTTGTTTTTGTGCCTTAGCGTTCAAGGGAAGTATCTACCTCGAGAGTCAACCATCAAAAATATCATGTTTCAATACCCGTGTTAGTCCATATTCATTTGATCTACCAATTTACATCTCTATGTCAGTTTTGTGTCATTTATTGGGGATACATCAAGGCCCTCCTTCGACAAGTCTATTCCTATCGACTTCAGCACATTATCCAAGAATTAGACTTAGAAACCAGTTAGTACCTTGGGACCTGCATGCCTCAATGGCAGGCCTCCTCACTTCCGACAGTGGGTTTACATCATTGACCTCTGATTGAATGATTCCATGAATTTTCTACTTCAGCTCATCTATTCACATTCGTTGGAATGTACTAATGTACCTTGGGAATCATTGACATCAATGGTGATTTCCCTCGCACTTGTTAACAATTTACCTCATTGATCGGTAATCTAGTAGTTTCTGCCATGTTCGACACCAAGACATCTATTCACATGGTAAGATTCATACTACATCAGGATCAGTAAGAAGACCCTGGGTTGAGTAATCACTCTGATATATACTTTACCCAGGTTGCGATGAATTTTCTCTTGAATATTGACACATATACTGTCACATAGATCCACTTTGTATTGGTTTGTGGCTATGTCTTGTCGTCTCGTAGATCCATTGCATATTTTTCGTGGCTACGATCAATTCATGTCATGGAAGTATTGATCCACATTGTATATTTGGTGGCTATACTTTTTGTTAATATAATTATGGATCCGCAGTGTATTTTATGGTGGCCATACCTTGCAAGTATTTATCACCCAAGCATAGGTATGCCTGCCTTGGGTTTGAAACATATGATAAAATTTGTCGGATGGTTGTGTGCAGCTTCTACTAGGTTCTCCGCATCCATACCCTTGCTTGAAAAAGTCTACAAAGTACTTCTTTCATCAGTTTCCATGTTCTAACTTCGCACTTTGCGGGGGAAATATGTTACACATAAAAATTACTCACTTCAATGGTGACCTATTATCATCATTACAAGTGTCACAAGTGTCACATTTTGGCGACAAGTATCGCAGACAACATACAGTCATCTTTCCCATGTCGTGTCTCGAACAACATCACAAGGAACACTTGAAGACACTCTCATAGACTGGTTAAAGAAGAAGAAATCATTTGATGAAGAGTACAAATATTTTTCCATGGAAAAAACCACTTAAAAATGAATTTTGAAGGCCAACACTACCCTACCCACTGTCAGGGAGTGCTAGTGCTCCTTGACCTTCTCTGTTCATCCTTATGGGGGAGCGCTAGGATTTTTTGAAGAAATTTTGGGTAGTGCTTCCCTACCCACTGTCAGGGAGTGCCAACGCTCATTTCCCTCCTTTTGGGGAGCGTTGCAACACTCTATGCCCCATTCTAGGGGAGTGTTGGGTTGTTTGAGGAAATCTTGGGCTGTTGAGGAAAATCAGGGAAAAATCCCCCTCATCTATGGAGTTGGTTGGAATCGAATCTGAGTTCAAGGCTAGATCTTAGGGAAGATCCACAACTAATGGAGAATGATCCTCAACTTATCCCAATAATCTCTAAGGTTGTTGGGTCTCTCCAAGCTTATATAAGGATTCCTTCTAATGGTGAAATGGATGGAGAGATTGAGAGATACCTAACTTATGATCTCATGAGAAGTGGTATTAGAGGATATTGAAGGCATCAAACTTATGATCTCATAAGGGAGATAATCAGTGAGGCATAGTCATTTTGATTGTGGATTACTTCAGCAAGGGGCTAGACAAGGAGAGCTGGAAGAGGCTGTTGAAACTTCATCAAAGGTTTGTAAGTATTGCTATCGAGTTCTCATTAATACATGTGCTTGGCCTGTTTCTTTCAAGGTTGTGTATACCTACATGAACTTGTATTTGATAGATAGATCTAGTTTTGAATTAATCATGGTAGAATAGGAAGTTGTTTTGTCTTTGTTGTTAGGATTGCAGGACTTGTTGAAGAGCTTGGGGATCAAGGCTCAACTTGGACTGGGCAAGGACAAACATCGTAAAAAAGTACATCTTCTTCCTTTTCTCTATTTGATTGACATAGCTAGGTTTAAAAGGATGCTAGTGACCAAATTTAGCACCTTTCTGTCTTGATCTTAGAGATTTAGGGTTCAAGAGGAAATCCACTTGTCCGCAGGGGGATTTTCCTGTAACAAGTATATCAAAGTGCAAGGGAGGGATGCTACCGATATGCACTGTATCAATGAGAGTGAAAGGAATTCAACCAGTGAAAGGCACGTGCACGAAGAGTATGATCGCATAGACACTAGTAATGTGTCAGTGTTGATCGTGCACACTTCATCGATGATAAGAATGTGTGTAGTGAGGTTTAGCAGAAGTGCACCGACAAGTAAGTCAATTTTGAATGAAGGTGGTCGATGTATTAACAAGGAAATCAATGGCACGTTGATGTGAAGGTGGAAGAAGGATGGGAACATTGATACACTATGTATCAGTGTAGGAAGAGGGGATTTGCCCAAGTGTGGATCGACGGGTCAAGATGATCTGAGGAGGAATTGGAAGTGGTAAGGTGGGTAGAGAGAGAGGAAAATTTGGGATTAGTCGTTTAAATGAGAGAGAGAGTGCGAGGGTCCTAGTAGGAAGAGCTAAAGGGGGTCCCAATTTCTTGTCTTAGAGAGACACTAAGACAATATAATTGAGAGGTTATTGTGTGTGTACAAAAATGGCGATATA
>JASDQU010751808.1:17293-32033 GCA_032191745.1 Picea mariana
GGGGCTCAATAATGCCATTGGCTATCATTGAGAACCTCGATCTCGAAAAAAATTCATTTAGGCCCTCAAAATGGCCCCGAAAGTGAAAACCTGCTAAAAATAGTAAATTGCCAAAATGGCCAGAAAACTGTTTTGAGCCATTTGGAAAAGGTGGGTGGCCCCCGATATCCACCTGGATCACCCCAAGAAGGGAAGATAGTAATGATAGACCAGATGTCTTTCAACTACTCTGACTACGCGGAAAATCCTAGATCTACAGTCCCGTTGATTGAAAAATCGTAGACGACAACTAAGAGCATTAGTGTTGGAATGTATCTTTCACTTATGGGAACTTTCAATTTCACAGCACCAGTTTTTCATATTCGCGCTACCTCGATCAGCTATCAAAATTTGAACCCCACGATTCACATTATGAAAGTAGGTTCGTTTGGAACTACATATTTTGAAGATTTGTGGGTGTTACCCTCACCATGCGAATTGATTGAAGGTCTTGTGCATGTCATGATGGTGATGCCACTATATGTAGCAAAGATTGCTTATCAAGCTATACAATGAGCTACTACAGGTTCTAATCAACCTTCTTCATGGATGGAAGAAGACGATCAGTTTCCAGAGCCTATTTGGGCTCAAAAATATTTGAATTACCTTGATTGCCTTGATGTTGTATTGCCCTCTGGCGAAGCCATTATAGAGGCAATGACTAGGCCAAAAATACCATGGCAGGATATGCATCATTGATCATATTTCCTTTCGAAGCTCAGTCGATACAAAGCTAAACAGTTCCGATCAACTGTGAAAAGAGGTGTCAACCATTCTGTGAACCCCTTAGCAAAGCACGACGTTTTTGTTGAAGGGAACATGGCTAATATATCAGAAAACATTATGATCGACATCTCTAAGACCCCTAGCGTAGTTTAAAACATTTTTATCGATGCAAACCATTCTCCTGAAAAAATTCGTACATATACCTCTTTATTTAAAGAGTTTTGCGATGTTTTTTCCTGGTCCTATGAAGAAATGCCAAGCATTGACCCTCACATTGTCGAACATAAGATTTGTACTTACGGAAACAATAATTTGTTTGGTAAAAGTTACGACTAATAAATCCCAAGAAGGTGACAACTATAAAGGACGAAGTGGAATAGCTACTTAAAGCAGGTTTTATCTATCCGGTTCCTCTTAATAAATGGGTGTCAAATCTCGTTAAAGTGGATAAAAAGAAAGGAACTGTACCCATTTGTATGGATTCAAAAGATCCTAATAAATCGTGTTTGAAAGACAACTTCTCCACATCGTTCATTGACCAAATTATCGATGACTGTGTGGGAAGCAAAATATTTTTCTTAATGGATGGATTTTTTGGATACAACCAAATTCATATTCAGTTTGAGGATCTGCATAAGACGATATTCATATGTCCTTGGGGAACAATTACATACAAAAATATGCCTTTTGGTCTAAAAAATGTTGGAGCCACGTTCCAACATGCCACGTCTTTCACTTTCTAGGATTTGAAGCACATTGTTGAATCGTATCTGGATGACCTCACTTCTCCCTATCCAAAGAGAGTATATCATCCAACACATCTTAGGCTTATTTTGGAAAGGTTCCTTTACTATCGTATTCGGTTAACTCTGAACAAATGCATCTTTTGTGTCATTTTGGGGCATTTGTTGGGTTTTATCGTATCCAATAAAGGGATCATGGTTGATCTGTTAAAAGTGGATGCAATAATTTGATTGCCTCCCCTGCACAATATTCTTCAATTATAAAGTCTTTAAGTAAAGATAAATTTCCTTCGTTGATTCATAGAAAACTATGCCGACGTTACCAAGGGATTCATGCACTTGTTGAATAAAGGGGTTCCCTTCATTTGGGACCAACTTATGTCTGTCCCTGTGCTCAGTCCTCCAGACTATAGCAGGGATTTCTTGTCGTATATCGCAATAGCTTAATCCACTATTAGTATGGTCTTTGTTCATGAAGATGATATCTTGCAAGATCATGTCATATATTATCTCAATTGTGGTTTGATTGGGCCTGAACTTAATTATTCGCATGTCGAGAAGCTAGCCTTTGAAGCTATTCACGTTGTCTAGATATTGCAACATTATATTTTACTTCATAAAATCACTATAGTTGGTGATGTCAATCCATTTAAGTACATCCTAAAATGACATATAATTGGAGGAAAATACAAGTGGATTTTCATTCTACAAGAATTTGACTTGGATTTCATTTCATCTAAGTCTAAAAAGTCTTTGGTTTTTGCCGAATTAATGTCAGAATTTTCCCGAGAGGATGAGGAGACTGTAATCATAGACTCATTTCTAGATGAGCCTCTATTCCTTATCGCTTCCAGTGATCCTTGGTATGGAGACATCCTTGTATATCTCCAAACTCTAAAGTTTTCTTTTCATTACTCAGGTGACGATCGACGTCAAATTCACCATCAGGTGAAGAACTACCTCATTATCAGTGACACTTTGTATCGCCAAGGGGTGGATTCAATTATTCATTGCTATTTGACCCATGAGGAAGCAAAGTCTATACTCAATGATTGGAACAGTGGAGCATGTGTCGGTCATATATCTGGGTTGGATATAACCCAAAAAATCTTACGCCCCGGGTGATTTTAGTCGACGATATTTAAATATTGTGTTGAGGTGATCAAAAGTTGTCATCCTTGCTAGATTTTTTCTCAGAAAATGTGCACACATCCTACTCTATTGTGTCTCATCGTCACTGTTGGTATATTTATGAAGTGGGGAATTGATTTCACCACATGTCACCCACCTTCGGCAAGGGGGCATCGTTATATCATAGTAGTTGTCGACTACTTTACAAAGTGGGCATAGGTCATGCCTACTTTTGCAAAAGATGGTGAGACAATAACCTTATTTATGTTCAATCAAGTTATCGCCATGTTTGGAGTTTCGAGAGAGATTATCACTGACCATGGTTGTCACTTTCAAAACCAAATGATGTCGGAGTTAGTATCTAAATTTGGATTCAAGCACGAGCATTCGTCTCCTTACTATTGTTGGCACAGGGGTAGACCCAGGGTTCAGCTCCAAGAGCACACCAACAAGCCCTAACTACTGGCCCTTTCGACAACACCTGCGAAGCAGATGCAGTCTCACCCGAAGCATTTATGAGGGGGTTGCAAGACATAAATGTCTACAACCAAAGGGAAGAACAAGTGGATTTAACAAAAGAACAACACAACATTCATATATCACTTATCAGCTTGGATCTATTATGCACATCTACTTATCAGATCTAAAACAATAATGCAATCATAATATATCAATAACAAAAATAAAATACCAATCACACACAACACAAGATGTACGTGGTTCACCCTCTCTCTAGGGCTACATCCACAGAACTGTGCTATAATATATTAAGGTAAAGCATACAGTTCTTGTTTGCGCTCTTAGCTAGCATATCTCTTTCTTCTCCTCTCTTTATCTCCCCTCCTTGCGCACCCAGCTGCAGGGTTGATCTTCGCACCCAACTAAAGATCTTACAATACCAGAAGGATCTCACTCTTAGCACTTCTCTCTCACACAACAATAATCTCTCCTAACAACAATACCACTACATTGACAATAATATCGTACCAACCCAAAATAGGTCCTTATGATCTTTATTTATACATTACAATATCTCATTGACATCCTTAGGTCAAAACCTAGGTGTCCAAAACCCTAGATACCAAAACCCTAGGTGTCTAAAACCCTAGGTCAACTTGACCCGTGTTTTTAGGGCTTCACCTGCCCATCTTTCCTTCCTTCTCGCGTGGTGCTCCAAAGCATCCAACGGTGGATTTTCCCGCTTGCTGAGTTGTCCATGATCCTTCTTTCTTTCTTATCTGTCATCCTCGATCTCCTCGTTCAATGACTTACTTCGCTCTGTCTTTTTTACTCTTTTGCTCACTTAGACCCAGTAACAGTCACTGTGTCTTCCGTGAAGTTCGCATTCTCCCTTTTCTTCCTTGATCTTTGCATACTTCCATAACTAAGGGACAACATGCCCCCAACACTCACCTGTGACTCATCCCAAGGCACTTCAGATCTGAGCTTCCTATTTTACTTCAACTTCTGACTGCGCAGTGCAACCTCTACTTTCTGCTCAATGCCTCCTCTTCTTCCCTTGTGTAGACTGTCTTCTCTGTGTCTGGTACCCAATTTCAACTGCACCTGGTACGTAGACCCTTTTCTTCATTCTTTTACTGAGAGTTGCGAGGCATATGGTGGTCATAGTACAATTTCAAGTGGCTCACATTCACTAATCCTTCATTCCATTCTCCATTCAACATTTTCAGTTGCACAACTCCTCCCTCTGTAACATAAGCGATCTCGTATGGCCCTAGCCAATGCGTTCTGAACTTCCCAGGATGTTTTATGAACTTACTATCATATATCAGGACTAGATCACCTTGTTTAAATGCCTTCTTTCTGATGTGCCTGTGATGATAGGCCTTCTCTCTTTCCTTCTGAACCTGCTGATGGAATCCTGCAATGAATCTATCTTCCTCTAGTTCAACCAGTTGTGCAAGCCTCTCTTGGATAGTGCCAGGGTCATCCATATCTATAAAGGCAACAATTCTCAGGCTTGGTACTAGATATTCCATTGGAACAACAATTTCGAGACCATATACCAACTTGAAAGGGGTCTGCATTGTTAGTTTCTTGCAAGTAGTTCTATAGGACCATAATACTACTCGCACTCTTAAATCCCAATCATCCCTGTTCACACTGCAAATCTTGGTTAGTGTTGTTTCCAAAATCTTGTTGAATTCATTAATTGTCCCATTTGCTTATGGATGATAAAGCGTGCTCTTCTTATGGTGGAATGCAAATTCTCCAGTCAGGGCTTCAACTGTCTTGTTGACAAAATGTGTAACTTGATCACTCATAAGGATCTTTTGGCATCCAAACCTGGTTATGATGTCATCAAATATGAAGCGCGCAATTGTAGTTGCACTATAGTCCTTAACTACTCTTGCTTCGGCCCATCTGGTCAAGTATTATGTTGCTGTAATTATGTACCTTGCCCCTGTGCACTTTCCTGGTGGGTTTATAGGTCCAACAAAGTCAATGGTAGCAACATCCCAGTAATCTCCAACATTAGCAAGATTCAGGGTTTGTTATGTTAAAATATTGACCTTCTTAATCTTGATCGGCTATCCAATAAATGGTAACTCAACCCCTGGTAATTCTACATCTCTCTGGCCTTTTGTTTTTGTGATGTTCACCTTCCTAGGATCATCGTCTTCATCAACATTGATGTTGTAACAACCTTGCAATTTCTAGAGAGGTGCAGTCCATTCGTCCTCTTCTTGTTCCAAAGGAAGGCTAGATGCCTCCTTGAATAATTTCTGTCTCACAATCTGTAATGCTTGGTCTACTGAAGGAAATTGGCTTTTGAATAAGAAGATAGTTACAAAATTCTGAGTCATACCTTCCCAATCCGTAGTGATGAAGCGCATCTATGCTTGGGGGTACCCATTGATAGGCATCGTGTCCAGCGTGTTAATGAATTTGTGCACCCATTGTTCTTGAGGAATGTTGCTCTAGGCTTCCTCATAACTCCGCACATGGTCCTTTGGGCAGTTTCGACCTGTGTACCAAACTTCGTAGCCTTCTACTTGTGCTGAGAACCGTGCTGTCATCGGGGTACAACACTGTATCCAATCCGTAATGTTACTTTTCTATGCCCCCCACCATCTTGCTGGTGTGGCTTTCAGGGCCTCATCCATCGCCAACAATCTTTTTTGCATTGGTACACTCTCTTCAAAGTCTGACAAGAAGGTTTCCAAAGGATTCAGACCATCAAATGTGGGTAAGTTGCTTACTGTTGTGCCAATCCAACGAACTTATTTGGTTAACCTAGCACATCTTCTTGTAGATAGTTGATATATGTTATTCTTCCAGTTCTCCAGTGCTTCTTCTTAGTCTGATGAACATACACTATCACTTCGCCAACTTAGGTTTCCATCGGCTGTGGGATTAATGTAATCCTGTTGTCTCGCTATTAATTTGTATATATTTTCTAGTGCATATGCGTGGTCTTCTTCTCTGATAGGTTCTGTGTATCGCTAACCTTCATCTGGATCTAAGGGTGCAATGACCCTAAGGCCATCTCTTTCAAAAGTCATATGTATTTTCTTTAAATCAACCACAATGGAATTATTGAAGGCCCAATCAATTCCTAACAACGCAGGGTAAGGACAACTATCATCAACTATTTCAATTACCTCAAAATCTGTAAATGTTATTACTCCATCAATGTCCACAAGGACATGTTCTAATCTGCCAAAAGGGCTTACAGCTTGTTGATTAGCCATCCTAAGCCTGATAGGGGAATATAACAACTTCTGTTTTCCCATCAGTGCCCAGGTTTGCTTCGTCATGACATTGACCTCCAATCCTAAGTCAAGAACTACATAATCTATCTCATACTCTCCTGTTTGAGCATTCAAATGTAGTTCCTTATTTTTCCTTCTCTTCTTACCGATTTGGTGTACTTCCCTATTCAATAAGGGGTCTATCTTTCCTAGCTCATATTGTCTGATTAAATTTTGTAACTCTTGTACAACACTTTCATCCTGAATCAACTTAATACAAGTATATAAAAATTTCATGATCTTTCTTACCTCTTTTCCTTCTTTTGGTGAAGTAGACTGATCAAATGCCAGAGGCATTCCATATTCTCTCACTTCTGGTCTTGTATTTGATGAAGAACCTTGGTCTTCTCTGAATTCTTTCCTTGCTTCCTCAAACATTTGTCTTTCTTTCTTTGTATCAAACATTTGTGTCTTCTCTATAGCTTTCCTGATTCCTGAATCTTTTGTAGTCTTCCCTTGGGTCATTCTATCATCTCTTGTAAGAATGCCTTCTTTGGTTATAACAACGACTCTAGGGTCTTCTCCATGAGGCTCAACATATATCAGTTGCACTTGTGGGTTTTTTTGAGGTCCTTGTCTTTCCTGAAGCTTAGCTAGCAACACAGGACAATCTTCTATAACATGGTCAAATGAACTGTAGTAGCTGCAAGTGGTACAAGGCTTCTGGCAATCCCTTGTGAGGTGTCTTCACATTTATAACAAATTATCTGTCCCCGACCTTGACCCATTCCTCCTCCTCGTCGTCTTCATCTGAATCCACTGCAAGGATTGAAGTTGCCTCTCCCAGGAGAGTTATACTGTGTAGTGTTTCCTTCTCGCTGTAATTCGCCTTTAATTCTATATATGTCTCTCGACCTTTCATGCATGAGATTGTAAGCCCTACAATCCCTAATACGGACTTACATAATGTACAATACAAATTTGTAGGTGTCTGAACATACTTTTTCATGTAGTAGCACTCACCAGGGCGATGCCTGTTTCTGCATACCTCGCACCAAGGTAAGGTGACTTGCTTCAAAGGTCTCGGAGCTCCAGAAGCCAAGTATTCATTGAATAGGGGACAATGTTCCTTGTCATGGCCTTTTGATCTGCATCTGACACACTAGATGTCTTCTCTTTTATATTTTCGCTTGTCTTTCTTCATATCTTTGACCTGCAGAGACAAACTAGTTAGCTGACTCAAGATCTGACTCATACCTAAGTTGGATTCTCCCATAGGGGCTGATTCTAACTTCATGGCGATCTCCAGTGCCTCAAACTGTGAAGAAATATTATGTTGCATCAGGGGAACTCTAATGTGTGGTAAGAGGGAAGCAATGAACCATTCTTTGTTCTGTTCATTTGGGATCTGAAAATTCAATCGACCTGTTAAGGTTTTGAATCTCTGATCGAATTCCCAAATAGATTCAACCACATTTTGCTTGATCTCTTTCAGCTCTGTAATACATTGTGACTTTGACTTGGGTTTCTTGAAATTTGTAATCAACACATTCTTAATTTGATTCAGTGGCTTAGGCTGTGCAAGTCCTTGGACAAGCTTCATGTACGAGCTCAGTGCACTATCCCTTAGAGTGGTACTAAACTGGGTTATTTTGACAGTTTTGTCAGTGACATTTTTAATATTCCATATGGCTTCACATAGGAACCAATGCTGATCAGGATCTTCAGATCCATCTCCCCTAACGATAGGAAGCCTCATCTCATCTTCCATAGATCTTGCTAGGGTTCCTAACTGAATATGTGGTGGACTACTATTGACAATGTTATGGGTACTCTGGTGACTGGGATTACTCTGATTGCTTAATAATACTGAGTCAATAGGAGGGATAACAATACTTACTTTGATGGTCTGCGCAGTTTCTAAGGTTTCAAGTTCTCCTTGGTGAATCTCTTCAGCTTTCCCTTCCTCTGTCCCGACGGGTTCTGAATGTTCTTCGTCCATCAGATCTTCCTCTTCTCCACTATAGAAACCCTCCTCCCCGTAGTTCTTCTTAAACAGGTTCTCAAGGTGGACTTCTCTGAACACTCTCCCATTGCGCGTATGTCCAGCTTCTGTGTCGCTATCGCTGTCCGAATTCTTGAACATTAACCTTTCTAGATCCGACCAATCTACTGTATCTTCAAGATGTTCTTCTCATGCAATAACATCTTGAGTCTCAACTTCAGGAATTGTAAAAATTTTCCTCTGGGTCCCTTGAAGAAGTATCTCTCAGCTTGGCTGTATGATTCTACTCTGTCAACAACAAACTCCGTGATGTAACCTCCAATGGTGCTATCAAATCAATGATCTACTACTCTGGATACAACGTTATCAACTCTATTAACCTTTTTGATCAACGTCGACGTCCACACTACAAGAGATCTAGGTCTGATCTCGAACTAGGTATCTACTAACCTAGCTAAGCACTCATATAGCTACTGATGGATTCCTCCAAAGAATATCTCATGTATATTGGTAAAGATATATTTATCCAACCAATCATCTGTACTTGGATTAGGGTTTTTATTCTGGGCTTCAACGAAGTCCTTTTCTTGATCTTCTGTCCACTTTTGAGTCTCTGTTTTCGATGGAAACCACCTTGACATTCCCTCAAGAAGATTCATGTCCCGACAACATAACCATTTGTTGGCATAGGGGCAGACCCAGGGTTCAGCTCCAAGAGCACACCAACGAGCCCTAACTACTGGCCCTTTCAGCAGCACCTGCGAAGCAGATGCAGTATCACCCGAAGTAGTTATGAGGGGGTTGCAGGACAAAGATGTCTACAACCAAAGGGAAGATCAAGTGGATTTAACACAAGAACAACACAACATTAATATATCACTTATTATCTTGGATATATTTTGCACATCTACTTATCAGATCTAAAATAGTAATGCAATCACAATATATCAATGACAGAAATAAAATACCAATCACACATAACACAAGATGTACGTGGTTCACCCTCTCTCTAGGGCTACGTCCACATAAATGTGCTATAATATATTAAGGTAAAGCATACAGTTCTTGTCTGCGCTCTTAGATAGAAGATATTCTTTCTTCTCCTCTCTTTCTCTTCCCTCCCTGCACACCCAGCTGCAGGGTTGATCTTTGCACCCAGCTGAAGATCTTACAATACTAGAATGCTCTCACTCTTAGCACTTCTCTCTCACACAACAACAATCTCTCCTGACAACAATACTACTATATTGACAATAATATCGTACCAACCCAAACTTGGTCCTTATGACCTTTATTTATACATTACAATAGCTCACCAACATCCTTAGGTCGAAACCTAGGTGTCCAAAACCTTAGATACCAAAACCCTAGGTCAACTTGACCCACGTTTTTAGGGCTTCGCCAACCTGTCTTTCCTTCCTTCTCGAGCGGTGATCCAAATCATCCAATGGTGGATTTTCCCTCTTGCTGAGTTGTCCACGATCATTATTTCTTGCTTATTTGTCATCCCCGATATCCTCATTCAACGACTTACTTCACTCCGTCGTTTTTGCTCTTTTTCTCACTTCAACCCAGTAACAGTCATTGCGTCTTCCGTGACGTTCACATTCTCCCTTTTCTTCCTTGATCTTTGCATACTTCCATAACTAAGGACCAACAACTATCCTCAAGCCAATGGTCAGGTAGAGGCCCTGAACATTTCTCTCAAGACCATACTCTAAGGCACTATCAATAAGAGTAATTCTAATTAGCACATGATGTTTTATCTAGAATTATGGGCGTACTAAACCTCAAGTAAGACTACCACAGGTTTTTCACCTTTCCATCTCGTTCACGGGGTGGAAGTAGTAATGCTTATTGAATGCAAAATCCCTTCATTAAAGATCGTAGTTGAGCTTCTATATGACATGACAGATTTGGAATCATGTCTTATTCACCTAGAACAATTAGATGAGCAACGTCGTGATGCTGCTACAACGAACGAGACCCATAATAAGTGTGTCAAGTCTGAAAGTGATAAGTCTGTCTTCTCAAGGGTATTTTCTGAGGGTCACCTTGTTCTGGTTTACGATCATGATAAGGACACTTTAGGGGCAGACAAGTTCAATCTGATGTGGCATGGTCCTTACATACTGAGGCATGCCCTTCGGAAGGAAGCTTAGAAGTTATCCAATTACGAGGGTGATGTGTTGTCGAATCCTAGAAATGGGCTCCACCTGAAGAGGTAATACACTTGAGCTTTGTTGGTCAGGCATTCCCCCCTTGTATTTATTGTTTGTAAATAGTGAGATAGACCCTACAATCCTCTGACGATGCAAGGCGTCACACTCATAACCTCACTTCTTCCGCATGGTTGATTTATTCACCTGAGGTGCAAGTGGTTGCGTCTGGAGGTGCTTGTCTAGGGCCAACAACAAATAATGCGGCCGAGTATAGCGCCATGATTGAAATCCTAAGAGAGGCTATTGTGCATGGTNTGTGCGTGATCCCACATTTCTCCAACGACTCCTACGAGTACATCTTCTAGAACAATATTTTAATTATATTATATTCACGTTTTTAGAAGTGCAAATTTTGTATTTGATGCATATGCTAACTATGTACTAGATTGGAATTTGTCACATATATAAAATAAGAAACACACACATAATTGTACATAACAATTGTATACCAAGGAAAAAACAGAGATGTATATATTATTTATATGTCCAATAATACAAAATACGGATTTTAAGTTACAAAATGGGCCTCTAGCCCTAAATGTTTATATACATGCCAGTACAAAAAGAGTTGTAATATATTTATGCCGAGGGCCCCACCCCTGCATGTGTGTCTCTGTAGCTTACAACAACATTGTCCAAACACCAAAATAGTCATACCCATGCTAGTGGCACACCGACTACCTGTCATTGAATCTGCTCCAACAACTCCTTGTTCTGCACCATGGGAATCTGATGCATAAGATGGTCTAGGTTTCTTTGGATACTCTATAAGGTTCAATCCATCTAAGTAGCATCTGAGCTTGGCTAGGCCTCACTGTGACCCTTGGGTCAATGACATGGGTACCCATCTGGCCATCTCGTTATGATATATGTACATTCAATTTTTTTTGTTAACTAATACTCTTGAAAATTTAAAAAGATTTCTTACCTATCTCCCTTAGTGCACCACCAGGAGCCACAAGCATATTTGGATCATGTGCGAAGCTTATCCCCTTATAGGGATAGTCATCGACGGTGTTAATTTGATGCTCCCACCACTGGAAGAATGTGTCGTCATGTGCATAAATTATGTGCCCACCTCCTAAGTGTTATATCACCCCAGAAAATCGTAGTAAACATGGTTTCTTGAGTTTGTGTGGTGGCATGAAGACTCATGGGCTAATGGAGGGAACTCTCTCACAGAAGAAAGGACACAAGATGATGCCATATCTAAAGTTTTTCATCCTTAGATTCTTGTTAATATTCAATTGTGATTTCATGCTCTGCAATAAGGAGGTGCTCCAGTCATAGATCACTGGTTGAAGGCACTCTATCATATATAAAATTTACAACTTAGAGGCCTAGTGTAGTGCGACAAAACCTGCAATCCTGGTGATACTTTGAAGAATTATCATTAGGCCCAAATCCTCTATGTTAAGAATCAAGATTTGACTCCTGAGCCATTGCATAATAGGTGTACAATAAGATGTTATGTAATATTCCATGGTCATTTCAATTCCTCCTCGATTTCTGAGGTTGTTTGCGTCACTTTGACAAGATAGACCAGTCATGAAATATATGTCATCCACCTCTATGGTCAAGGATTGACTATCTAGCGTAAATGAATCTGCATCTGGATTCCAGTAACCAATAAAGATTTGTAGCAATATTTTTTGCGCCCACATGTTTGGCCACTCATAAAATTTTTTCATCCCACAATGCTGGAGGACTTCTAATACCTCTAGGTGATCATCAAGTTCTTGATCAACATCCTCATGCTCTCTCTCTTGATATTTAATAATCATTTTTGAATCCTTGCAAATTAATAAGGAAATTTTTTATTAGTTTTTTCCATCTTTACAGACATATACACGAGTACCTTTGGCGACATGTGCATACATACATGCTCATCGTTAAATGCCCTCACGTATATGACATGGTATATGCACCTTGTGCATAGCACAGGCATGTATGAGCCCGTCCTCTTTCAAAATAAAAAATAAAAAAGAAAAATTGCAGGAAAATGAAAAAGGCTTTGATAGAAAAGAAGAGAGATGAGAGCTTGTCTACTTGGTCCTGACAACAAAGAAATCTAATAATCGTAGTTCCCGTTATGACCTTTGGAAGTTTGGAACTGTTTCCACCCTTTTTACTAGTTTTTTTGTTTTTTCAAATAAAAGAGAAACTGTGTATATTACCGTAAAATATTCGCATCAGTACAATGATCATATTTCACCGCCTGTTCTGCCACAACATGGAAACTAGAATAGATGGCTTGCATATAAAATTAGAAGAACTATGAAGTATGACATGACAAGTGTCATGTTTAAAGAAAATGACATGTCTAGTATCATGCATCAAAAGTATGATGTTCCTCATATCATGCATCAAAGACTGTATCCTATACCAGCCAACAAAACATGGCTACTACCATACACAAGAGAAATTTAACAAAACTAAAAACAAAGTCTGAAATTGGTTCCTGATATGCAAAAAATAAAATAGGCTAGAGGTGTGGTGAACCCGAGCGTCCATCACAACTATAGGTGTAGAAAAATATTTTTCCACAGGTTGGACACCACATTTTTTTCAGAGCACCTGCCAAAGAGTCAAACACCAGGTCCATTCATTGACTGAGGGTGAGATGATTATGTCGTTTATCTTCCAGGTTCCGCCTCATGTCAAAGGTCAGCTGGAGACTGTAATCCGAAAGACAATGTGAATTGAGATGAGGTTGTTCAATTTTCCCACCCGTATCTGTGCTCAGAGCTGTATCTTCATCCAAAGCTGTTGGCAGAATTTCATCCAAGGCCATTCCAGAGGTGGCGTTTTGAACAATCCAGTATGTCAACCAACTAGGTGGAATTTGTTCTTCAACCAAACAACCACCATGATATAAAGGCCTGGCTTGGGGATTGGTGTTGATATCTAGCCTTGGCATGGCTTCTAAAGGCTGCAACCTGAGAGGAGGGATTTATTCCTCCACTAGGCAGCTTCCTGGGTCAGGCATGGTGTCGATGGGGGTTCGAGACGAGTGTGGAGTGTTGGGCAAAGGAAAATCAAGCCAAATCTAGCCAGTACTGGTGGTTGGAGTAGAAGGCTACGAGGGATCTGGGCAGTTGTGCCAGACATTAAAAATATAATAATGTGGTCCTCTTTTGGGTTTACCACGTTCTCTTGGAATAATGAAAAAAAAAATGGCTAGAGGTACTGTGCCAGTGAAATGAAAAACGAGAAGGGAGGCCAACAGAGTGATGGAGAGCCTTCAGAGAGATAGGATGAGAGAGTGTCCACAACTCGAAGGCTGAGAGAGCCAGAATGATAGAGTGCCCAGGGAATGAATGGGAGACGAAAAAATATGAAGAGTGGCAGAGTGCCCAAGGGTGCTTTCCTTCATAAAGGACAAAACAATGATAGCAAGGACCGCCATGAAAGCATAGGTGACTTCTACTCGATGCCTCATACCTTCTCCTGTACTCCAGTGCTAGTTCACGAGGGGATCCATTGAATTCTCGATGATGTTGCAGAGCACTACCATTACTGTTATGTGCGAGCCCATCAATAAGGAGGATTAGTTGTATGACTGGCGGCTGGGGGTAATAACTCCCCTTAACGCATGCGTGCCACCTTTCTCCCACTGGCCAACTGTCACCCCATCCAGGGAAGAGTAGTCCTAGAGAGCCAACTCTTTGCAATGCAACAACAACTACAAGTTTTGAGGTTTCCCCACATTAATGAAGATGTATTTTGAGGGAGAGGTTAACCCTACATTTTCTAGCTTGTCTGCAACCTTGTTGGATTCACGATGAATGTGAGAGGCGATTAAAGTGAGTGAAGGGCGTAGGAGAGCTTGCAAACTATTGAGAGGATCGAAGAGGTGCCAACTTGGAGTGGTTCTTTTTGGATCATTTCCATTAATGACCTCAGCAACAATGTTGATGATTACTTTGGAATCCCCTTCTATTATGAGGTGAGTGAGTCCAAGATCCATAGCCATTTGAATTCTTGTAACAAGGCCCCAAAGTTCGACAGATTTGTTCGTATCATTTCCTAAATTTTAGGCCAAGAGGTACTAAATTTCTCTTGGGGTATCTCTAATAACCACACCAAATACTACAGGACCAGGATTTCCCTTGGAGGCCCCATCAAAGTTTACTTTGTAGAAGCCCTGGGGGGGGG
>JASDQU010751808.1:32149-42428 GCA_032191745.1 Picea mariana
GAGGAGCTTGAGGGAAGTTGCTGGACATAGGGATTTTAGGCCATGGTGAGGTGCCAAGTAGCAATAATTGCGGCTTCGAGGGGTTCCGAAGGAAGATCTTCATTAGTTCAGAGGTGGGCTCGAACGATTTCCTTAACATGATTGAGGATGGTGGACCAAATGATAGTAGGGGGAGATGCCTGGGAGTGGAAAATTCATTTCTTTATTTCTTTCTACAGTATCCAAACAATGAATCCAGGAAGGATTTGCCAAATCCTGTTTAGAATGGGGCCTATGAAGGGTCCAATTCCCCAATTTTTGATAGTGGTAATGATGCTACTTCTGTCTATGTTGGATCTTCTCATATGTTGTGATGCATAGTCCCAAATTTTCTCACTGAATGGACATTGGTTGCGAATGTGCTCCATAGTTTCTTCCTGCTACTGACATAGATGGAAAATTGAGGGTCCTATGAAACCCCTCCACCTTAGACTATCCCAGGTTAAGATTTTATTTTGAACCAAGAGCTAAAGAAAGGTGGAGATTTTTGACCATAGATTAGATTTCTAGATTGTGTGCCATAGATTCTCTTTTGGTTGAGTATGGAAGTTTTCCTGTAGATGATATATCTCTTTGATTGTGAAAGTTCCATTGGGGTTATATCCCCAGTGGAGAATATCCATATTTTCACTGATGCAAATTTTCCTTTGGTTTATCATGTTTCTCCATGGTTGTAGACCACACTCTGCTGAGACATTTAGATCCTGTGAGGAAACTTTCCAACTACACCAAGGAGGGTGCAAAGAGTTATCCATCCAGAGGTCTGCCACTTTGAGTAACTTCAAGTCGTGGATGTGATCTTGATAGGGGTGAAGGTTATCTTTGGAGTGCAGTGGGGGTAGTTGTTGCCAAGATTCTGTCCAAAATAGAGCACTCTGACTATTCTGAATTTCCCAGAAAGCGTGAGCTTGAATGAGCGATCGATTTTTCCAGGCTGCATTCCATATGTTGGAGCCATGTATCTGATCTTTTAGCTGAATGAGTTGATCTTGAGGGATGTTCGAGGCGTATTTGTGCTTCCAAAGTTTGGCCCATAGTTTTGCTGGGGTTTTGAGCCAGCGCCACCAGATCTTTTCCCCCATGGTATTGTTTAACTTACCCAAATCCCTGAGACCTAAACCTCCCATGGATTTGAGTTTGCACATTGTGTCCCAGCTGACTAGGGCCCATTTTTTGTTGGGAACATGACCATTCCAGAGGAATTTCCTATGTAGGTTCCTTATACTTTTGTTTACATTTTGCGGTGCTGCAAGGGCGGAGAACATGTAGGCAGGGATGTCTTGAAGTACAGATTTCATGAGGACAAGTCTAGTCAAAAGGTTGAGGGATTTGAAGGTCCAGTTGCTTAGGTGGTTGGAAATTGAGAGGAGAAGGGAATCTTAGGAAATATTTTGGGTTGTAGAGTTTAAAAGGGGGAGTCCCAAGTAATGGGATGAGAGGGAGCATATTGGTATGCTTAGCAAGCAGGAGATATGAATATGAATTGTTGGGGGAGTGTTGAAGAAGAAGAGATGAGATTTTTCTAAATTGAAGGAAGTACCAGAGGCTTCACTGAAGTAATTGAGAATGGTACCGAGTTTGTTGGATTCCTGAGCAGTGGGAGCATTCAAGAGCATGGTGTCATCCACAAATTGGCTATGGGATGCAACCGATTGAAGCCCATGTAGATGGAGGCCTTGCAGAGAGCCATCCATAATGGAAGATTTAATATAACGACCTAGACCTTCTGCCATGATGACAAAAATAAAGGGGGATAGAGGGTCCCCTTGCCGAATGCCTCAAGTAGGTGAGAACATTTGAGAGGGGACTCCATTTACCAGGATGGAGAAAAAGACATAGGAGATGAGATTCATTATCCAAGAGATACAGTCACTGCCAAAGCCAAAGGTTTGTAGAAGAGCCTTCATGTAGTGCCAACTTAGATGATCAAAAGATTTTGATAGGTCAAGTTTTAGGAGCATACTTGGGGTTCAAGTGGTCAAGCGAGTGGATGAAGTTATGTACCAAAATGACACTGTCCATGATTTGTCTTCCCTCCACATATCCTGATTGTTCATTGGAGATGATGAAGGGGAGAACAGGCTTTAGTCATAGAGCAATGACCTTGGAGATGATTTTATAGATGACATTGCAAAGCTGAGATATGAATCAAGCTCTAATTTTTTCTTCCCTCCACATATCCTCACACTAGAAGAGAAAATAGGAGGAAACAAATGTCTTGACCTCAATAGAATCAAGCTCAAGGACCTTATTGACCAACTCAAACTAGTAGACATTGAAACAAGCAATGGATCCTTCACTTGGTCCAATAAACGTTTGGGATCCCAACAAATTTCCTGCGGGCTAGTTCACTTTTTAATTTTAGAAACCCTAAGGATAGAAGGTCCAATAATGGAATCCACTATCCTCCCAAAAGAAGGATCGGATCACTAGCCTGTCCAACTTTGGCTAGACACGATAACTACTCCCTTTTTACTAAATTTGGTAAAAAACTTTAATGAAATATTTTTTGGGTTATTTTCAATATTATATAGAATTTAAAACCCATTTTTATATAGTTTCTGTCATTTTTAGTCATTAAAATGCCGAATAGACTAGATTTTTAGTAAAATATGACCGTTTAAGTTGAGATTTTGCAAGGAGGATGATTAAAATTGTATTTTGGTACTCGCTAAGTCCATTTTTTTACTCTTTGAGGTAATGTTCCCATCATTGGCATATAGGGTAGGATCATTTCCACCTTTCATTCTGCATTATCAATGACTGATTATACACTTACCTTAGGGTCAACCCCACTTATTTCCAACACAATCCTTTCCAACCATTTTTAAGTGTCTTTCAATTAATGGAAGAGCCTATCGTCATGGGCATCTTAGTTTAGCACCTGATTTTCCTTTCGATGCCCATGTTGAAGTTTTTCTTAGGCTCGAGAGTCCTATTAGTCCCGCCATTACATTGCGTTGAAACCTCATATTCTTCTCAATCCTATTCTCACCATTTACCCATGGGGCTCCCATGCTTATGTGTTAAGTTGTAATACTGCATTGCATTCTACCGCTTGTGATTTTGAGCCTAATGTCGGCTTCAACTTGTTGTTGCTTACACTTTTCTTATGCATTCTCATCAGTCGCTAGCCCAATTGGACTCTCCCATTTCACATATCTACTGATGACTCCGAAACCGCAATAGGAGGAGTATTAGGGCAGAAAGAAGACCAACAGTCCTATGTCATTTATTTTGTAAGCAAGAACTTGTCCCTTGCCGACCTAAAATACATATTTACCAAGAAGGAATTCTTGGCAGTAGTTCATGCTATCAATAAGTTTCGTCATTACATTACAAGTTACAAAGTATTTGTACATACAGATCATTCAACCATTATATTTCTCATGAATAAACCCATAACTAATGGTCGAGTGACTAGGTGGATTCTGCTATTGCAAGAGTTTAATATCACCATGCTTGACCGACCTGGAAAGAAGAATTTGGTAGATGATTTTCCTTCACGAATAAAAAATGAGGATGATGATATTCCTGTAGATGATAGTTTTCCATATGAGCACCTTTTTCCCCTTTTTGTAAATACCCTGTGGTTTGCAGATATGGAAAACTATTTGGCTACTAGGAAGTTACCGTCTCATTTGTCACCTCATGAAAAATGTAGAATTATCACACAAAGTGCCAATTACTCTTGGGTTGGCCATGACCTTTTTCGTATAGGTCCTAATTTTATTATTTGAAGATGTGTCCGAGAAGACGAGATACCATAAATACTACGAATTTGTCATGATTGACCATGTGGTGGCGACTTTTCTGACAAATGTACAACATATAAGGTGTTACATTCATGTTACTATTGGCCTAGCATTTTCAAAGATGCTACCAAGTATGTGAGGAGTTGTGATAATTTTCAAAGAATAGGAAGACCCAAGTCAGCTGACGAAATTCCCTTGCATGCCCAATTTATATTGAACCTTTCGAGAAATGGGCCCTTGACTTTGTAGGACCAATTTCACCCATGTCTCATAAGAAAAACTATATTTTGGTTTATACAGATTATGTCACCAAGTGGGTAGAGGAAAAATCCCTATTTAGGGCTACAGAAAAATACGTTGTCGAATTCATCTATGAATATATCTTTATCTGCTTTGGTGTTCCTCGCGAAATTGTTACAGACCAAGGCACTCAATTCACTTCCAAGCTGATGAGAGAACTAATAGAGAAATATGGGATTAAGCATTGCAAGTCCTCTCCATACCACACACAAGCTAATGGTCAGGTCGAGTCTACAAACAAAGTTATGGAAGCTATCTTAACCAAGACTGTTCAATTACATCATTGGGATTAGGCCGATAGGCTTCCAGAGGCTCTGTGGCCATATCGAACCACCTAGAGAAACACCACTAGGCATACCGTTATGAGCTAGGGTACGGGAAACCCGTACTTCTACCAATAGAATTCCAAGTAAGGGCCAGTCTCTGAGGGTGTAAGAGGCTAACCCGCCGAGATACTGAACAAGTCTATTGGCAGCGGGTACCGACTTGTGGTATGACTAGGTAAACCCACCGGAGTACTGAACATGCTTGCTAGTAGCGGGGCGTTCTACCTAGCGAGGATGGTAATTTGACAAAAAATAAATAAAAATTTAAACTTTTCCTGATGTACGACATTACTTGTAGAAAAAGCTGACATGAAGTATGTATGGTTAAGTTAAGGTTAATGAACTCCATAAATTTTCCATTGGCAACTAACTTAGAGACTATCTTGAAACTCTCTCACCTACCTCTTCTTATCTATATATACAATCTCTTATCCTATAGGTGGGGCCAACTTCTAACTGTTTCGTCAGACCAATCTGTGAAATTTATCTCTACACTTAACAAGTTGTAAATCTTCGGCTATTGGGAGAATTGAATGGTTTCCTATATTTTTGATTGTGAGGTGTCACAATACTTAGGTGTGGGGGAGGGGTTTCATGAGTTGACAAATTATAACACTGCCTAGAAGAAGTAGAATCTTAGAATCTTTGTAAGAATTTATGTGTATTGTTTTCATGACACAGGATATGACATCAACAGTTATTTTATTTTTGAAATGCTAATTCCCTTTGTGTTTTAAATTGCTGTACATTTCCTTAACAAACCACTTAACTGGTTTATTTTCATTACAGACTGTTCATTACAGAATTGAGATTACATGCCTTATGAAAGATAGATGAATGGATTGAGTAAGCATGGTGGAAAAATAAATAATAATGGAACACTCTGCCTCTACTCCTATTCACTGTGACTGTCAAAATCATTCAAAGACTGCAGACTATCCATTATAGGAGGTAAAATTTCATTTCGCATAGAGGTACCATATGGAGTTCCATATGAGATGACAGACTAAGTGCCATATGAAAGTATACACCAGTAACAGTCCACGATTTCAGGTAACCATGAATCAATGGCATTTATTTGAATTAGTTCATGGAAATTAAGATTAGATGATGTAAACTTAGACATTTTCATGATCAAATGTCCAAGTCAAAGACTTGGACATTGATCTAACCTCTTCATCATTATGATTGCCTCCCAAAACATGCCTTCAAATTTGAAATCGACACTCACACATGGAAACTTGTGTGTGTGATTTCATTGATGAATGCAACTGTTCCACCTTAGGTGCACTAAAAAATGAAGGGATCACTCAATTTGGTTATCCCATTTATTCCTCACACTCTCCCTTTGCTCATTGTGTTCGCCCTTGTTTAAACACGCTCAGCCTCTATCTCATTTCGTTCACCTCTGTCTACAATGCGCTCAACCTCTGCCAAACGCGCTCAATCCCTTTCTAATCACACCCATCCTCAGCCCAATCGTGCTCTCCCTCTGTCCATGTAGTGTACCTTTTTCACTACCGAGGCTTTCAAACCTCTCCTAACCAATCTGTGCACGGAATTTTACATAACTCATACTGGAATTATATAACCACATCCATTCAAGCAAAATAATACATTTAACTCAGAGTAAAACATATGAATTACTGTTATATTCAACAAGCATTTAGCCTTATCATTTAATTCATATACACAGCAGAAAACATGATACATAAACAACTCAGTCATGCAAAACATGATCAAAGCATAATTCAGAAACTTATCTTTTAACAGCTGTAGAAATCACCAACCAAGTGCAGGCCTTCCACGAACCACCCGGCCTTAGACCACACTGCTCATCAACTCAGTAGTGGATTACCCCCGAGCTGGGACTAAGCTCCACCCCAGGATAAGGAATCCTAGCTAGGCTGAAGTTACAGGGAAAGCAGCATTTAGAATCTGGAAGGATTCTTCCCAGGATGCCATCTTACGCCCACTACCACCAGACTCTCATTCCCCACATGCCTGTTCCGCCCGAGAGTATACACCTTCACAAGCACAGTCCATCGGTGCTAACCTCCCTCATTGGGTCTCGGAAACAGGCTGGATCAGGAAGTCTCAGAGCCTGAAGCTGGTGCTGGACACTCTCTAGAAGAGACCTCTTCCAACCACATCCACCTCCCTCACTTAGAGAGAGGTCACACACAGGCTCAATCACCACCTGCACTGGATAGCAATTCACGCGCCATCCATCTCTGCATGACCACCACAATCAACTGGGAATACAGACTCGAACCTCTCAGAACAAGCTCAACAATGGCAGCTAGGTCTCACGGTGTTGATTTTCAGAATTTTCCTGAGAAGCAATTTCTGCAAGCAATTACACTGACTCTCTCCACCCCCCGACAGAATGGTCCTTTCCCATCTGCCCTACCCAGGATAGACTCACGCTCTGGTGTCAGGAGTGCGTGACAAACAATCCACGCAAGGGTCAACGCAGGTTCTGGACGGTTTCATAGGATGTACGAGGGTTTTTCTGCAAGAGTCAGACTCTTCCCTTCTAGCAGTCCCTGAGTCCCTTCGAGGAGGAACCCCCAACACGACTCTTCTCGACCTTTTATTGCATGGCCAGGGTTGACACTTGTCACCCATGCAACTGCACGCATTCCTGCAACGTGCATGCCTTCCATCATTTGGAAATCACATGTCCTACCAACAAGGACTTAGGTTAAAACATATAATGCATTTCTCTTTTGGAATAATATTAAAATATTATTCCCAAGGCTTAAGCCCTCTAGGCTCTACACTTAGCCCCTTTTTCCCACCTCCAGCCCTTAATTCCTTGCCCATTCTGTGGACACTCAGTCCCCCTTCACTCATTCATCGTGGTCGGTCTGCACCTGGCGGTGTTTATATTTTATTGATCATTCTGCATACATACAAGTACATCAGCAGGCTCTTGGCCTTCAACACTTAGGCTCTCTGGCCTAACAAACACACAAGCCTACCAGTTATACAAAACTTGGCTCACCAGCCTATAAAACATAATTACAATTTTTTTTAAGACATGTTTTACAATGGGGCTCGGCCTTGGGGACACTACAGTCCATTTTTCCCACACTGTCATCATGCCCAAACAGTATGAGCCATCCTCTTATGCTGACCTCTTCACTATCCCTGAGTTCACACAGTGTAGGGAAGTGTTCCTTCGTGTAGGCTAGGGGCCTTTTTTGTCTCACTTGCAGGGCCATGACAATGGCATTTCAATGTAATTCACCCTTGGTTTTGATGGAAAGACAACGCACGTGGGGTATCTCACCTTCGAGGTCTCTGAGGAATCCATAACCACAACCACAAAGCTTCCAAGAATTGGGGATAGATGGTTTAAAAACCATCTGTTACCACGATCAAGCTATAACAGGGTTTTCAAACCAGAATTCCAGAACATCTCTGGGGCTAAAGGATACTCCAAGGACTGGATAAAAGATGAGCTAATTAATCCTCTCATAGTCATCACCAGATTTATCACATGTGAAGGTAGATATTCCGTCTTTAAAGCCTGTCACTTTCGATTATTAGCTTACTTTTAGTTCAATAAGCCATTGAATTTTCCCTTCTACTTTTTAAAGAGTCTTGATAAGATGTCCTCCCAAGTAAGGAAGAATGTAACCAACCCCCACAATAACCTCTTTCACCATGGCCTTATCAAACTACTTGTCTTAGCCGAATTGGAGAAATAAGGGAAAACTTGGAATGAGTTCATTTACCAATTTTCAAACCCTCACCTGAAAATCAAGACTAGCAAAAAGACACTTCATCTAAGGACTATTTCCCCATCCAAACCCCATTCTCCGAATACTCCAAACACTCATGATCAAGCTATTCCTTTACCGGAGCAAAATTCCAAAAAACTTGTTGATACCCCTGCAGCCTCATTGGGCAAAAAGACCAAGAAGCCTATTGTTAACCCCCCGATGTCTTCCATGTCTATTAATCCTGCACCCAAAAAGATACAAGAGGTAATTCAACAAGACTTCCCTATGGTCCCCACAAATAGGAGAGGAGATAATCAATTTAATAGAGGATCTCTTTGAAAGAGTATCCGAAACACAAGAGGAAAAATTTATGCAAAACCCCCGACTACTGCAGACCCTATCCAAGTGTCCTCTGATCTTGAAAGCCCTCACATAAGACTTAGGGAAGTGTCTACAGAAGAATTGGAACCTCATAGAAAGACAAAATCTAAACCCACTTCTCCTTATAAACCCCCTATTACTCCTACCTCACAGATGCCTACCCCAAATCCTAAAACCGATAGACTTTCTACATATTTCAAGGGATCTAATCCCTCCTCTAAGATATCTGATATTTCTCTAACCATTGAAAGGCTACTACAAGAAAATGATCAGCTGCTGCAACAATTGGAAGAGAGGAAAACTTCGGACAAGCATCTTCACCATGACAATGCAGTACTTCAAGCAAAGGTGAATTCCCTTCAACGATTGGTTGACAAAATGACCAAAACCAATCGCAACCTCAGAGCATAATTGAAGCAACATAAGGGGCACAAGAAAAAATCTTCAGGGCAAGAGGGAGAAGCTTCTAAAGCTAATCCTTCTCAGCAAGTTTATTCATGTGGGGCAATTCCTTTTTGTTTGCAGTGGGACCTGAAAAATCTTAGGTGTGGGGGTAATGTTGGGCTCATAATATGGTTAATTAGTAACGATGATTAAGATCCTTTTTATTCGACATTATATGTGTATTTCACTATTTTGAAGGAGTTTTTAAGGATTTTTGTATTAAATCGCCATAGCTTATACCAGGTACGTATGATTGATGTTTTATGATGGTTTCAAGTGTAATTCAACATGTGTTAATGATTCCAAGAAGCTAATTCATGATCTATGTGTCACAGGGAAAAATCACATGGCGTTTTTCCATCCGGTAATCCATCTGACACTGCGTCCGACACTCCATCCTGCACTAAAACCGTGGGCGAGTTGGCGGTTATCATATCGGAGACCAATGATGGGAAAATCAGTGACATGGGTTTTTCTTGTGCTCGTGTCCTCTAGCTACTGAGCTTCTGACAACCTGGATTGGGTTGTTATGCTAGGATTTTATTGACTCCCTTAGTTTCTAGAAGCTACCGACGGTTAAGATGCATTAAGTGTAATTTACTGTTTTTAGAGGAGGTCGACCCTTCCAGTGGTCGACCTCTCAGCTTGTAACCTCTATAAATACCACAACAACGGTAAGACAAATATCTAAGGATAATTAAGCTCAGAATTGTGAAGCTAGTTCTGTTTTTCCATTTCAAGACATTTTCTCTAAACTATGTAAAACTGTGTGTTTAATTTAAAATGTTAAAATCATGTTGCTTGAGCTCGTGATTCGTTGTTGAGGAGTATCCACGACCTGCTGTGGGGACCACCAGTGGCCTGGGTGAATATTCAGTCAATTAGCTTGTGAATTCACATAGTGTAATTGTCATTTCTTTTATTTCCTGTACATGAGATTTTATTATTTGTACTTATTGTGTAATTGTTGTTCATAGTTTAATTGCTCCAGTTTCTTTTTGCAGGTTACTTATGAAGATAGTGTTAATATGCCATGACTTTTTAATTAATAGGAAATAGCTTGCAAGCTTAGATACTAACTGTGTTGTGTGCTTAGATTCTAGTTTGAATTTCGGCAAATTAAAGTAGAACAAAGTATTGGGTTAAAACATAGTAGAACAAAATTATTGGTTTCTTTGACAAGGTTTCGATGGATGGTTAGTTGTTAGCTTTGAATTTGGTTCCTAATTTGCTTATCTTGTTTGCTCAATTAGTTTGCTTATTAATTCTCTTGTCATATGTTGAAATAGAAATAGGATTT
>JASDQU010751809.1:11715-21724 GCA_032191745.1 Picea mariana
GGGCTATAAAATGTTTTGGAACATCTCGTCCTACCCTCAAGCACTTTAGTGAGAGTGAGATTGTTGGTACCTTGTTAGCCCCAATTGGCCCACGAGGGGCAAACTTGTTACGAGTGGGATTTGAGCTAGGGTGGGGAGGATAACAACTTCTCCTCTTAACCATCCAAGCTAGATACAATTGACAAACATCGATTCATATATATTATTTATTTATGTTTCCTGAGTTTGTACTTAGGACTTAATAGAATATCTATTGTATTGCATATGCCTACGCTTCTGTTGATATCATGATTCAATTACCATTGTCATACTTGGGAGCTGTCGACATTTCTTTGTTTTGCTTGTTAATACCTTTGGGGTCAGTGTGATTGTTAAACTAGGTTTTCGATTGTCGAAATACCACTTGTCTAGCCTTGAGAGAGTTCTTAATTTGGATAAACCGCCTCTATTCATGCTTATGTGTAGTTTCTAGTTTTGATTAATTTCTTGTGTTTTTTTCTCTATTGTTTTTGTGTGTGCTTGCCTGTTTCATCGATTTAGACCATCGACCATTGTTGTTTCCCTATCCTTTGTGTTGGTTGTGTGGCATATTATTTCTTGTGTACTGTTGTCTCATAGAATTCATTGTTGCTGTTCTAATTTTTTTTCTCATTGATATTTTATTTAACATTTCTAATTTCTAATATCATTGATATTTTATTTGCTAAGTTCTACTTTATTTTTTCCAAGGAAAACTTCGGTATCGCCCCCTCTTTCTTGGAATATCCAGACAACTGCAGCCAGAATAGCAACTGGTAACCCAACGGAACTTAGCCGGACTTGAACCTCAATGAGCTCTGCTTTGAAACAGTTTGTTCGAACTGATTGAGCTAACCCATTGGTCTTCTCTAAGTTTTACTTAGGTAACTTTAATATTTATTAATCTAAAGGAATGCATGAAAATGTATCTCAATTGCCGTGCCTATAGGCTATTGTCTAGTGACTGTATTATGTAATATGCCAAAATTAATCCATCAATGCCTTTGCCTTCTGTTGCATGTGCGATTTGATGCCTCATCGTCTTTGATTTGCCCATACATATGTCTTCAATTTGAAGCATTTCTCGAATGCCCTAGAATTGGGTTATGATACCATAAATGGTTTTGTAAGAACATGTGTACTTAAAAATAAACACAAGATATAGTGGAGAGAATAATAAATGCATATATTATTAATGATGTTGGAAAAATACACCAAAGGGTTGGCCCAAGGTAGGCCACCCAAGTACACCGAATACATGTACCACTCTGACACTCTCATTTATTACTCATAGCACATATTATCAAGGAATACCTTTGCTGGAAGACCCCAAAGGTGTGTAGATAAGTTTAGGGAGCCTCAAACAATCCATTTCACTCCAGGTTAATTCCTTGCTAATCTCAGGGGGGTATCCATAAGTGATTTGAGGTCTCAATAATGAACTTCTGGACGTATCTTTGACCTCAAATCTGCAAGAAAAGTTTGCTGTCCTGCATCAATAAACTCAGAAATCTGCAACTAAATTGTCAAATCAGCAAGCTTCAACTTCGAATTTATGATTATATGTGTTAACGTAAGTTGGAAAATTCATAAATTCACCATAACATCCTCTTATTTATGTAATTAAAGTTGCAGAACAACAAACTAAATTGGCATAAAATGCAAGGAAAACACTTGAAGTCAATGTTCTACTATTGGTTTTAAGTATTACCCTCACAAATTTGCAATTAAGTTCGAAAAAAACAACGATATTCGATGTATTTTCCTTGAAAGCGTAAAAGAAACTATTTTTTCTTTTAGTTGACGGATGCCAGTGAATGGAGTGAATGAAAAAGAAAACTTTTAAGGCAAACACAATTATTTGAATCTCAAAAGTTCATGGACTTCAGAAGAAAAAATTCAAACAAGCAAGTGCTGTGCAAAAGATAGAATTCTGACACACAAGTACACGTGTATTGGCTGCCAAAATATGCTCTTTGGATCTTCATTGCTTGTTTCTAGACACCTGGTTTTTGCTTTTAGTAGTGTTCTAGGTGTTGCTTATGCACTCCCACATTGTGTTTACATAKGATGTACTCTTTTAGTCCCATTGACYTACCTTTTTGGTCATTTGTTTGACATTAATAAAATTATCTTATCTCATCTATCTTATTAGAGTTGTAGAAAGAACAAAGTTCCAATCAAGTTGGACACAAATCAACATGCTCAAGGATCATGGAGGATACWAAGAATCATGCCAAGACATTTCCTCACACCACTTGAAGTTCAACCATGGTAGTGAAAGCAAGAAATTCAACTGATACAATAGCATGAGCAGTTGTTCATTGAAACCTCAAAATCTCAAGTGAATAGAATGGAAGCAAGAAGATGGAAAATGATGGAGRTGCTGGTGATTGTTTCCTTTGCTTGCACTCTTATTTATAGCCAGGAGAAGATGAGAAGGGATGAGAATAAGTCAATCRATTACTCATCCTCCATGAATCATCTCAAGTGAGGGTGCACTCCTCCTTGGTTTTTAGAATGATGACACATGTCCACAGTTAGGGCACACCTTGTCTGGATCAACACATAAGATAGGACCATGAAAAACACATATTGGAATTGGATTGGGTTGCACATCTCCTCTACTAAAAATAGATTGTGTACCAAAATGTTGGGAATCCTTTGAAAATTGAAACCCATCCTCCTTGCAAGAAGGGCGACCTAAGGCACTTGTGATTCTTAGATAAAGCAAAAAGCAGGAAAGTGCATGTTCCTTTGATTATGACCATAACTGGCATACATGTTGTCCTCCATAAAAGGTATCCAAAAAAATGACTAGTCTTAAAGAAAAAGGACATGTTCACTGACCACCGACAAAGATGACGTCCATGCTCTTCTCCATAAAGGGTATCCAAAAATGTGATCGCTTTTTTGAACTCTCAAAAAATAGAAAGTTACCCCAAAAAACAAGTCTTGGACAACTAAAAGTACCCTTTTAGAGCCCTCATCCTCCCATGCATGCATCAAATATTGCACGTTGCATGCAAGCACGTGAATCAACTAAACTAAAAACATTGTCTTCTTTGTACTAGTATTAGTGTGAAGTGATCCTTTAAAAAAGTTTCTTTGAAGACCTCATGCAAGAAACTTGTCCAATCTTTAACTTTGAGAATGAAGATTTGTGACCATGCTCTAAGTCTTGTTAAAGCACTCACGAATTGTCGATGCTGATTAATGAACTTTTGATGTAAGTTCATTGTGTAATGTATCGACGAATCTTCGATGCCAAGTGATGAACTTTTTGAGGAAGTTCATTCTAGAATATCCATGAACCGTTAATGCCGAATCAATGAAGATGAACTTTTTGAGGAAGTTCATTCAAAGTGATGATAGCACCCTATGATGTTTAAGGTGGTCTAATGACCTAAATAATGTTAACACTAATTGTTATCATTATTTTTAATGTTATGTTATATTGCTAACATGTTAATAAAACATGGTCACTTAATACATAAGATGTTAACCTCAGAGCTTGTTGTTCGCTGCTCCAACAAAAGCTACCTCCACTTGATGAGGTTGAAGAGTAAGAATTGAATCGAACTCAGGAAAATGAGTAAGAGTTGACTCGAACTTAGGAAAATATTGAGAGTTGGTTGGGGAAATAAAAATATAAAGGACACCAGACACTAGATGGGATAGGAGGGCACAATGGTGTACAACAATATGCAAGATTCTTCATTGGCATACAATAGTGTACAATGGAGCTTGGGAGTGTTTCCTCCAAGGAGACCTCCTGACAGAGGCCACGAACACACCATTGATTTGAGGTTACCCAAGATCAGAGAGGGGATGGGTGAGCCTCGGGGAGCAGCATACATCTCGATGATTGAGCCTCATCGAGGATGTTAGCAGATGAGGATTAGGGAGTAGGATACACACAGGTTTGTTCCCAGATATCATCATGGGATCTTGGTCATGCCCTTGGAGTTGACCAACACATTAGTCACTCTCCAGTCTTGCAGGCAGTTGCCGAGGCATCTTTTGTTGTGGTTTGATGCTCTTAGCAGGGCATGAGAGGATCACCTGAGCCAGTTGAGTGGGACAAGTAGCCTCGCAGCAACGACAAAGACCATCCATCGGGACTGGGTGATCAACGTACAGGGTGCACAATGGGAGTCTTAGACTTTATTGGAGTAGTGCACAGAGTTTTCGGCAACAGACATTGAGGGTGGTAGACTTCCAACCTAGTGGTGGGATCCGAGCATTAATCAGAGTGATGGGTTGAGGTTGACGATCGATGAAGCCGAGGTAGTGATTGGTCTGCATTATGATGGGGATGAGATCAGAGGAGTTGTGGAGTTTGGATTTTCCCTCATGATAGCCAGGATCAAGGATAGTCGTGGATGGACAGGTGTTGAATTCACTAAGATGTCTTGGCCGAGTATGATCCATGATAGGGAGTTCCAAGAGAGGAGAGCACAGTGGGCAGACGGTGATGATTGGAGGGATGCATCATCAACACGATGGTTTCTCTTTGCGACTGGCATGGGACCTTGAGATTGCCACTGTTGATAGCTCGACAACTGACATAGATGGGATGGCCAATTTGCGTTCTCCAAAGTTTACTCTTGGGGTGCGTATGTTTGGTTGCTTGGAGGGGCGGTCTTCTGGGGGGTTAACCGAGCCTTGACAATTTATGATTGCTTGGCTCATAAAGGATAGTCTATTAGGTTCTTGGGTGAGCGCCAGGCAGATTAGTGTTATGAGTGAAGGGTGCTTTGCATCATATAAGGTAGTTTGGAACCCCGATGACTTCTCCATATATGAGCAGGTTTGAGGGAATTTTGCATGGAGGGGTCTTAAGGATAGTGAGTTGTTGTAGTCTTTGTCCATTATAGGGAAAAGGTGGGAGAACAATGATTACCTTTAGACGGTTGATCGGCTAGAGATGGTGGATTGATGAGCTCAAGAGCATCAACATGACTACGCGAAGTCGTGGATTGAGTGGTTACATCGAGGAGAGCGTTGCAGCGATACCATTCATGATAGCTTACAGGCCACCCAGGATTGACAGAGCATGTACAGGCACAAGGTGGAGCATAGATGTGAGATAGGAGATGTGGTGTACTTGAGGGTGCAACCACTTAGACCGTCTCCATGGACGAGAGGTGGTGCTGAGAGGATGAGGCCACACCTTTTTGGTCCCTTCAGGGTGGTTCAGAGAGATGGAGAGGTAGCTTACGAGTTGGAGTTGCTAGAGGGTAGCCAACGTCATAGTGTTTACCATGTGTCGTGCCTCCAGAGGGCGTAGGGACCACAATTTACTACTTCTAATGAGTTATCGCCAACAGATGAGAGGGGACAAATGTTGTTGACTCCCGAGGAGATAATGGATGTCTGGGAGAGGAGATTGAGGAGCAGAGTGATTAGAGAGTATCGCATCAGGTGGAGAGATTTGCCGGTAGAGGATGCCACATGGGAGAGCAAGCATATTTTGCAGCATCTTGGTTTGCGGTTGCTTGAGGACAAGCAATCTCAAGAAGGGAGGACTGTCATGCCCCCTCCCCTTTGATCCCATCGAAGGAGGGACATGGTGGCTTCCGTAGGCCATAGTCCCCAACCAAAGGGGAGTCGTGGGGCCTTAATGGACACAAAGAGGAAAGCGACTGGTCTGAATGTGTTCATGGGGAAAAAACAAGGGGGTAAAAGACCCTAACTTAAGGGATAAGCTACCATTGGGTGAAGAAAAGGGTAAAAGACCTTAACTTGAGGGGTAAGCCACCTAAAACAAGGAAGCAAGCAAAAGACAAGTTCTATATAAGGAGATGGAGGCTCATTTGAAAAGACACAAGGATTATTTTTGGAGTTCTCTCTACTATTTTGGAGGCAGTTGCCTCAGTCCCTTGGAGGGTGGGTAAACCCTCCCTTTCTCTGTTGAGTTTCGGTGTGGCCTAAGGCTCACACTAGCTCAACCCTTGCTCAGTCTTGCACCATAAACATAGCTGTTGAGGGACAAAACTGTTGGGGAGGATTGCTGAGTTTGCTGTGGCCATTTGGAGGATCAAATCTACCTGTCCAAGAACCAGGAAACTGTCGCAAGGGGGTTGGAGGGACTGATCCAGCCTTAAGCAACCTTGGACGCGAGGCCGAGCTCTGTCTCTGCTAACCAGGTCAGTAAAAAGAATGGCCACACTATATGTTGTTGAAGCCGCATGGGTGAAGGGGACTGTGAGTGGGACATAGGCCTCCATCTTGCAGGACCGAGGGCATATTTATAGCTAGCGGAAGAGGACCAAGCATCCTGGGAGAAACAACAAGGGGTTAAGGAGGGGACCAAACCCTAAATTCAGTTGTGTTGAGGTTAGTTCAGCAGAAGCACCAAGGTGCCAACCCACGCAACACATGTTCCAGATTCTATTAACAAAAATAATTGATAATTTTCGCTGTAGCAATGGTTATATTAGCATCATTTATTGCTAGGGTTGAGTTTTGTGTTCCTATGGTTAATTGCTGTTGCTGTTGCAGCCATTAGGATTGGATATTTTGGGTATATTTCTTGTTGTTGGGTAAATTCTGTTGTAGTAGCTATTGTAACAACATTTCTAAATTTGAACACTGTGCTCTGGGACTGCAATGCTCATCATCACTAGGTATTACTGTTACAACATTGAGTATCTTTGTGATTGAGGCTGTATTCCGATGCTTACTAAATTGTGACAACAACCTTTAGAGGGTTTTACTGTTGGCTTTTGGATAACTATAGGACTTTATTTATTGCTGGAGCCTGGTATTACTATGCTACCGAACTGGTTCTATTCACATACTGGTTATCTATAAATGCTACCTATTTATAGTGAAAAGATTGTGCGACATTGTGCAAATTTAACTTGTTTGCAAGCTGGCCTGGCTCCTCGCAAACCCTAGGGATTTTACAAACTCACTCAAAATAAATACACTAAAAAAACACTCCACTCTTACACATTCCCGAGCACTCCCATGAGGGAGTTGCACCTAGAGCTCCTAGATCTGATACCAAATTAGCAAACCAACATGCACACAAAACTCTATATTTTTATTATTCAATCACACACATATTTATACATGAAGTTTTCTCAACAACATAACAAACTTATGAGTAAATCTCTCAACCCCACACATAAATAAGATCTGATAGTTGGAGAAGATCTCTCACAACTAGCTAGATCTAACAAATCCAAACCAATCTCTAATGTGAAGCATCCTTTTTATGATGTTGCCTACATCATTCTCCAATAACTACAATATTTCCTTCCTAGTCTTTGTAGAGATGACCATGTCAAAAGTATGGTTGTACTCGATGACTTTACTGTACCACCATGGATCTTATTTAAAATAATAAGTTCGTTGTTACTAGCTGTGTGTTATCCCCTAGCCTAGGGATAACTAAGGAGATTATGTCTCGAGGCCCATAGGTCCTAGACATGGAGTACCGAGAGCCATATTGACTTGAGCCTGGCCCTGGAGGGCCCATCCTTCTTCTTCAACGCCTCCATCTTGTCAGCAAAAACAACATCCATCCCATCGGCTTGGTCCTTTAGCAACAGTGGGTCTTGCTCCATGAGGTAATGAGTTCTCGGGTATCATGGTATGTGTTACTCTGATTCTCAAAACATTTGAATATGTGCATTTAATTCTTTTTACTTCTGACGTGTGCTTGGACCTTATGCCTTCCACTTGTCCACACCTGGGGGGAATGACATGATGCCCTAGCAAGTTGGTTCCCATAGCGTTTGAGTTGCCACTGGGTGGGTTCATGAAAGGTCATCGTCCATTCCCATCATACTTATCACTTTTCATCTTTTTCCCTCTCATCCATCCCCTACATTGGTTCGAGCATTGGGTTTGCCAAACTAGCAAAGGGTTGTACCTTACCTTGTGGGAAGAAGGGGCTAAAGGCCAAGAGGGTAAAAGTAACTGGCAAAAGATAAAAGCCAAAAGAACAAAACCTTCAGATGCTTCGCCCAGGGATCCTCGAGAAAGCAGTAAAGGCTTCTCATCAAGAAACATAGGGACCCATAAAATAATAAAATCAAGACCTAGTTGGAGGATAGGGGGTCTCATCACGAGCCAACCTATTAGGTCCATGGGCATGCAACGGTATGACACTACCATTCAGTTAGTCACCACGCCAGGGTAGTGGTTCTTGGTGGCATAGCCAAGAGAAAGGGGGTCTCATCACGAGCCAACCTTCTCATCTTCGTGGAATGCTTGTGGGTAACATTGTCACCACGCCAGGGAAGTGTCCCCTAACTAGTCTCTTGAAAGAAAAAACAATAAGATAAAAAGATAAAAGGCATTGAATGGGCTTGAAAACATTTGCATCCATGACAAGGTGCAACTCACCCTCTTTAGAGGCACCCACAGGTAAGCCATACATTCCCCTGTCATCACTGCACCCATTGCTCAAACATCCCTCACCACCTCATCCACTTACATGGCTTGGATTCGTCTTCACTTGGAAACATCCCACGACCAATGAGAATTAGCCCAATAGGACCTCCTGACGTCCTCTCCAAACCTGGCTTGTAGAATAGCATAATGTCTTTGAGCACTTGTCTGGGAAAAGGGGGTTTTATGCACAAGTTTAGATAACTTGATTATTAGATGTAATTGATATTGCTATGATCCCTATGACTTGTGAGCCCATGGAGGGTGTACTTCTTGTTGTTGTAGGGCCACACCCGACGGACAGGTACACATGGGGAGATGATTAGTTCGGACCTCCATAGGGCTAAAAGCACACCAAATGGATGCTGAGACTCCAACCAGGGGCAGAGACATGTCAGAGGCTTGCACCAGAGAGAGGAGAATGTTTCGCCAGAGACAGCCTGGCAGGCCTGGACCCAAGGGGGTCTTGCCCTTCTACTATGATGTTGGCCTTGAAAGGCCCATGACGTCACCTCTGTGACCCTTGATGTCACCAGTGTTTGATGGACACTTTGGAGGCAGTTATGTGCCAAGTGGCACGTGTGGCTTGATCCAGAAGTTTTGGGAGGCCTAACGTTTTGCTCCTGGAGGCCAACGTTTCACTAGAGAGGCCTAATGTCACCCTAAAGGGGCATGACCTCACCTATTCTGCTTGATTTAGGGTTTAAATTGTCATTTTTATGTAAAAACTGGATATTACATGTAAACTGGCCATGCTGGCTGTTAGAATTAGGGTAAAATTGCAAAACAATAATATCTTTTGATTTCAGTGATCAAAAACAGCTAGATCTATAAATCAACAGAGATAGAACACTTAGAATTTGGATCTAAGAGAGACAACAATAACTTATAAAGGAAACTCTGATCTAATGAGAATAAAAACTCAGATCTAAAGAGATAGTACTCTGATCTAATGTAACAGTGAACATATCTGAATAGTACAATAGATCTATAAGTCTATACACAGATTTCAGATCTAACAACTTAGTCTGATCATTACACAATAGAATAACTTGTAAATTCAAAGTATATCTTCAGATCTACTCAATGCTAACTAGATTAAACAATTATGTAGTAAAATCAATTTCAAATCTGAGAGAGATGAGTAAGTTGCTTACCTGGTACAACAGCCTTACCTTTGAAGAAAAGCAATAACCATAGGAGATACAGAACCCTTTTATATGCTCAGACAAAGGTTCAGTTCATAGATCTATAATGGATCTCAATGCCAATGAATAAAAGAAATTTCTTGCCACCAAGCAAAAGGGCCACAGGAAGGAAACACAATCCCAACAGAGGTTATAAATGCCCAAACCCTCACTCAGATTATCAAACAGTAAAAACCCTTATCCCAAGTGACTTTAGAAGAGGTTAGTAAAGCACTGGACAACATGATTGTGTGTAAACCCTTATTTCAGCAAAGGATAAAAACAGAACCCTATAGGTATGCCTCAGCAAAAGGTACCCCACAAGTTTACCCTAGTAAGAGGGCCGCAGACTAGGAGGTTCTCTCCACACAGCAGACAGAAGCAGGCCGCACACA
>JASDQU010751810.1:0-37828 GCA_032191745.1 Picea mariana
AATTCTTCAAGACATATAAGAAAAAGCATTCCGTGGTTTTCTCCCGATTTGGGTTTCCACGTAAAACACTGGTGTACTGTGTATGTGTATGATTGTTCATTTGTTCATTGCTTATTTACTCTGCAGTTATTGGATAATAATTCTTCATTGATATAACACTTGGATTATATGGTTATATTGCTCTATTACTGATTCACCCCCCCTCTCAGTAATCCAACACTCTCAACTATCGTAAGTGTAGCAAGTTGTTCACAAGTGTCGCAAATGTTGTTCAAGCATACTTCCATAATAACGACACTAAGGAGGCACTTAAAATATCTCATACACTTGATTTGGAGGAGGGGAAATGGTTAACTGAAGTCAAGGAACTCTTATCACCTGAAAGGAGCCCTTAAAACAGGGTTTTGAGGGAGAACGCTCCCCTATAGCATCCTTAGGAGTGCTGGCGCTCCCCCACAAGCTACTGGGGAATGTTATGACAACAAACCACTTCTTTGAGAGAGTGCTACCCATCCTTAGAGCACTGGCACTCCCCTTGAGCCTCCTAGGGAGCGTTATAGCGCCTTGATGCCCCTTTTGAGGGAGCGCTATCTAATTTGAGGCAGTGGTTGGCCCATTGAGGAGAATAAGGGGAGGATATCTCAAGTTTAGAAGGCAGTTGCATTCAAATTCTTGGTTCCATCAGGAGATCCTTGATCTAAGGAGGTGATTCCTCAACTTATTCTAAAGATAACTCAAGAGGTTAAGCTTATCTTAACCTATATGAGCAGGCTCTATGGTGGTGAAAAGGGGGAGGAATTGCTAGCATGAAACCTATGATCTCATACGAAACACACAGTCAGTCAAAGGAGAGTGATCAGTGAAGTTGCTATCATCCAGGTTGTGGATCTTTTGAGCAAGGGTTAGACAAAGGGGACTTGACGAAGCTGTCGCATTCACATCTATGATTGTAAGTATTGTTATCGTTATTCTCATTAATATGACATGCTTGGTCTGTTTCTTTCTAGTTTGTGTTTGATCTTACATGAACTTATCATTGATAGATAGATCTATTTTCAAGCTAATATCAATAGAGTAGGAAGTGGTCGTACTTTGTTTGCCTACAGTACTCATCGAGGAGCGAGAGTTTGGAGCTTGACTCAGAGCATGCAGGGACAAACGTCGATAAAGAGGTACCTCTATTCTCCTTCCTTCTCATGTATTAGTTTGTATAGATATGGAAGGAAGTTAGTGTCCATGTTAAGAACTTTCTGTCTTAGAGTTAGGGTCTAACTCTTTGAGGCAATCTACCTATCTGCAGGGAGATTTTCCTATAACAGAAACTGGCGACTCCTTTGGGGATTCGAGTCGAAACTTTTAGTTTTGATTTTTCCTCATAATACCTTGTCTTAACTGATTGTTTTTAGACCTTTTTCACCCCGTTTATCTGATTGCACTTGCTTATTGACTCTTTATCCCATCACACTCAACTTGTTTGTCAAAATTTCACTGAAATTTAAGGTTTTTTTGACATTTCTGTGAGTTTTTGGGCACCAGCGCTCCTCTGCCTTGTTATCAGGGTTCCAGCGCTCCCTTAGAGTGTTGGACAGAGATTTATAATGCCCTGGTGTCCCTTACACCAGAGCACCAGCCCCTGTTTTCACAAAATCCCTTCAAAAAATTTCATTTTTGAGGTTAAAAACCCTGTTTCTTACTTGATGAGCTGCTTTGAGATTCAATGATCCTTCCTTTGACCTTTGACATGCTTTCTCCTAAGAAGTAAACACCTTATTGTTCATATTTTATGCCCTTCTTCATTATTTTTGAGTTTTCGCTGTTGAAAGCTTGAAATCAATCCCTTGCTTTCTTCTCTCCTATCCGACTGAGTGGGAACTCTAGTGAAGGACATTAGAAGTTTGTGACTCTTCTCATTTGGTTCTTTGAGGTCATCTGATCCAATATCTTTCTCCTTCTTTTTGCGTTTTTTGTTTTCTTTCTCTTGTTTGATTGCAAAAGGGTGTGTTGTTTGTGCGAAATCTACATATTCTTGTCTGAATCTCCTTGATCTGAAAGGGTAGTTGGTAGGAGAAATTTTGCATTGAATTGATTATCATTCACATACAAACGACAAAAGTACATCTTAGTGATTAGTTTTCATATTAGTTTTCATTTCTAAAATGTTGTAGCATCGTGTTAGATTTGATTGAGAACAAAATTGGTTGAGGGCATTCCTTATCAAGTGTTTGATAGTGAAAACGACTCTTCCTCTTTCCCTTAAATAGGTATTCATTGAAAAGAAATGATTGCTTATCATATTTCATGCATATTTTTGGGAATTGAGTCATTATTCCATCAGTTTCACTTTCATACACCCTCTGAGTAAACAACAACCATTAAAATCAACGCTTAACTAAAATTTATAAGACTTTTTACATCTTTGTTAGCAAACTTACATTAGTTTAAGGTGTAGAGCTTTGGAATAGGTTGAAAGGATAAATTTCCAAAGCTATCAATCAAACTTAGTATCTTGCGGTAGGGATATTCAAATCCAATTGTCATATTGTCTTGCTGGGATCCCCCTCTCACACAGGGGTTACGCACGAGGTCGCATTCGGGTGAGTTATGGAGATTATCCCTCCATGGTTCAACTATTTGTAGTGGTTGGATCATATATTGGGGGTCACTGGAAGGTATACCCACAATTATGTGTGGGAGCCTTTCAAGTTGATTTCAGACTTGTTATCCTGCCCATACGTTCCGATTGGACTGTCGACTGTACCCGCCTAGGGGATGACTACAAGTTGGTGACCTTAGTATCCACAATCTTTAGGGTCTCACACAAGGTGACGATGAAGGGAAGTATCACTGTACCTGGAACAGATGTTGGTCAAACTCACTTGGGCTCCTTGGAGGGTAAATCCACAATTATTGCATGGAAGCTTGCACCAAGGCGTAAGTCTGTTAAGCAGGTCACCAATGTAACAGATCCACCCGCTCTATCCCCGCCCCTTCCTATTTTGATCTCGCGATGTTGGATTTCATCACCAACTAGTGGTTTCATCGTAGGAAGGTTTGTTTGATTGATTTCTTCTTAGATTCTTAGCGTGTGTTGTTTGTTTTACTTAGTGGACCTTAGGTAGAGTCAGTGTTAATGGCATCAAATCCTAGGAGTACCAATGGAGGAATCCCTTCTCCTAGGGAACCTTATACATTTCGTTCATTTGGAAACTTTGGTCCTCCATATGTTGCCACACTGAGTCTTCTAGGACTCACTATTGGATTACCAGTTTGGTTGTTCCCCACTCCGGTGATCCCAAATCCTCCCAATGTTTTAGCTGCACCTAATACTTTAGATGTCGGTACACCACCCACACATCAACCTCCTGTCGAATTTTCGCCTTCTTCGCCTATCAAGTCTCCTTCCATTTCTCCTTCTTCGCCTAGTGAAAGATCTAAAGCAAGTAGCCAGGTTGATCAGAAGAAGAAGAAATGGAAAGAGAAGAAGAAGAAGAACCTGAAAAGGACCAAGGCCCCAACGACATCAAATGTTGGCTCTAATAAATCGGTTACTGTTAATAGTACTCGGAGTGTTGATGAGGTCAACAAGATTAAAATGAAGAATCCAAAACCCAAATTCCCTTGCAACCTTTGTAAGGGTGACTACGTTCTGAGGGATTGCCCCGATCTTACCTAGGTCTTACCTAGGTCTTAGAAATGTGGTCCTCCACATCATTGGCCTCTGTTGGTCATGTCGACGATAACCTATCAACTAGTGACGCTCAGGTTGGTAAGAAGAAGAAAACTGTCAAGTTCCCTTGCATGTTATGTGAAGGTAATCATTACTCTCACCTTTTTCCTCGCATGGATGAGGCTTCTTCTCTTTTGGAAAAAATTCAAATTCCAAAAGGTTATCGTAAGCTTTCCTTCGACCCATCATTGGTTGATGGAATAGTCAATCCGATTCCATTCCTGGTCAGTCTAGTTGATCAGGTGGTAAATCTAGTTTCCTCCTCGATTGAACAACAAACCCAAGAAGCTAATCCAGTTTTGTTATCAATCAACCCCACTCTTCATCAAAAGAGTGACAACAAAGTGGTCGATCAGTTTTCATCCTTGGTCGATCCCACTCTCCCGTTAGAAAGTGACACCAAATCGGTCGATCCATTTCCACCCGTCGACCCCATTCTTCCCTTGAAGAATGAAACTCAAGTGGTCAATTCGGTTCTGCCATCGGTCGATCCCACTCCTCCTTTGATGAGTGCCAAAGTGACTAATTCAGTCCCTTCTTTAGACAGTCCCACTCTTCCTCTGAAGAGTGCCAAAGTGGTCGATCCAGTTTCACCATTGGTCGATCCCATTCCTCCATTGAGGAAAGTCAAAGTGACTAATCCAGTCCCTTCCTTGGTCAGTCCTACTCTTCCTCTAAAGAGTGCCAAAGTGGTCTATCCAAGTCCACCATTGGTTGATCCGATCCAATCATCGGTCGAACCTACTCTCTTCCTAGAGAGTAAACCCAATACTGCCCATGTTTTTCTCATTAATATAGACTCTACCATACTGGGGGGCATTCCTCCTTCTCCTACGAAACCCCCTCCAAGTAATGAGGCCATCCTTTTTTATTGGGGTGTTCTAACTAGACCTCGTCTTCCCTTCCACATTCCTTTCCAGATTACAGTACAGGTTCGTGGTCGGGACATTCCTCAAACGCTGATAGATAAAGGTGTGTCTGTTAGTATGTTGTCTTATGTTGCTTGGTACACTTTGGGTTGTTAACAACTCGCACCGGTTACAGAGAATCTGTTAGATTTTAACAGAAGAACTAGTCAACCTTTAGGGATCCTTCCTTAGTTTCCTATAACTTTGGGAGGGAAAACTGTCTTTATCGATGTCATGGTAGTCCGAGACCCCTTGGATTTATTTTTACTCCTTGGGATGGATTATGTCTATGCTATGAAAGTTCTTGTATCCACCCTTTTCTGTGTGATATCCTTCCCTCATGATGGAAGAATTGTGACTATTGATCAACTTTCATTCATCGAACCTGACTGGGTTACCTCCCTAAGTGGTTCCTATATTCAGATAGTATCACCCCCGCCTTATGTCAGTTATGTGGTGTTGTCTCCCATGACCTCAACTTCCGATGATTTGGATCCGGTAGTTGACATGGTGATCTCTTCGGTAGGGTTATTGAAGCCTGGTCTCCTTACCACTGTCATGACCCTTGACGTGTGTTCCTTCCAGAGTGATTCTCTTCCATCCACTGAAGATCTCTTGGAAGCCATGACCGAGATTTGTCCCTTGACGTGGTACCCTTCCAGAGCATTATCCTCTCAGAAGCCATGATCAAGAAGCAACTACGATCATAGTTTCTCTTCTCTGTGGAAAGCTTGTTAAAAAATGAAACATCAATCTAGGGATCGAACCCGGAACCCTGAGCATAGTTCTTTTCCTATGTCAAGCTCGTTAAACAATGAAACAATCACTTCTCTTGAACCTTCATTTCATCCACTTGTATCCTTTTTCTCCATCTAGCACGGAAATTGGTGACAACCTCAAAGTCGGTATATGAATTGAAGCTTGGGGGGCATGTCTCCAGCCTTTGATGAACATTTTAGAGCTAAGCCACCAGCTTTCAAGCTGGGGGCATACCGAGCTTAGTCTTTGTTATTTCTCATGCTCGTAAAAACATGAGAATGCAACTGGGTAGACTTTTATCTCTTTTTCAGACCCACATGGACACACGAGAAAGGAACCCCCTGGAATCATCTTTAAACCCTTTTCAGACTCTCTAAATATGAAAATATTGTCGAGTGACCTTGCTTCCTTTCACGCTCGTTAAAAGGTTTGAAAGGGCATCTTTCGAGTGATAGTTTATCTCTTTTTCGGTCTCGTCAGACTATCGTACGAAAAAGGAACTGAGAGAGTTCTCTTTTAAGTGTTTTTCCAAACTCTATAATCCTGAAAAACCTTCGAGTTTTCTGTCTTTGGACTCGCTAAAACACACATAGACAGGCCCATATGGGATCGAACCCTTACTTCTTCCAATTTGTTAAACAAAGGAAGAGGAACTTATTGAAGTTGAGTTATATCGAGCATGTGTTATCCTCCTCGAGCTCATTAAATTAAAAAAGAGGTACTCATCTATCTGGATGGGGGAAAAATTGAAAGAAACAAGCCAAGCAGTCTCTTGAGAACATTATCAAGCAATTCTTAGAGTCTCCCTTGAACATGGCACTTTTTCATATGCACACATTATAACCCACTAAACCTCTGCACTGAGCCAATTCTTTGAGTTTATTTCACTCCTTTGGGTCACCCGACGCAATTCACAACATCCACTGCATCATCAAGTTTTGGTCCATGTCATGTTTCTGCTATTGTGCCTCAGTGTTCAAGGGAAGTATCCACCTCAAGAGTCAGCCATCCCAAATATCTTGCCTCGAAACCCATGTCAGTCCATGTCCATTTGATCTTCCAATTACATCTCTATGTCTGTTTGGTGTCGTTGATGGGGGATACATCAAGGCCCTCCTTCGACGAGCTTATTCCTATCGACCTCAGCACATTATCCGGGAATTAGGCTTAGAAACCAGTTACTACTTTGGGACCTGCATGCCTCAATAGCAGGCCTCCTCACATTCGATAGTAGGTTTACATCATTGACCTCTGATCGTATGATTCCATGGATGTTCAACTCCAGCTCATCCATTCACATTCGTTGGAATGTACTAGGGTACCTTGGGAATCATTGACATTAATGGTGATCTCCCTAGCACTTGTTAATGATTCACACCATTGACCGCTAATCAATTGGTTTCTGCCATGTTCAACATCAGGACATCTAGTCACATGGTTAGAATCGTATCACATTGGGATGGGATCGGTAAGAAGACCCTGGGCTGAATGATCACTTTGCTATGTACTTTGCCCAGGTTGCGATGGAGTTTCTCTTGAACAATGACACATATACTGTTACATAGATCCACTTTGTATTGGTCATGGCTATGTATTTTCATCTCATAGATCCACTGTGTATTCTTCGTGGCTACGATCAGTTCATGTCATAAGAGTATAGATCCATAGTGTATTTTTAATGGCTATACCTTTTTATCAATACAACTATGGATCCGCAGTGTATTTTATGGCGGCCATATCTTGAAAGTCTTGATCACCCAAGCATAGGTATGCCTGCCTTGGGTTTTGAAACATGTCATAATATTTGTTTGATGTTTGTGTGCAACTTCTGTTAGGTTCTCCAAGTCTATACCCTTTCTTGAAAGTCTACAAAGTATTTCAGTTATCAGTTCTCATCTTCTAACTTCATGCTTTGGGGGGCATTCTGTTACACGTCAATATTACTCAACTAGGTAAGTGTCACATGTTCCTCTCAACTATTGTAAGTGTCACAAGTTGTTCACAAGTGTCACAAATGTTGTTCAAGCATACTACCATAATAATGACACTAAGGAGGCACTTAAAATATCTCATACAATTTATTTGGAGGAGGGGAAATGGTTAACTGAAGTCAAGGAACTCTTATCACCTGAAAGGAGCCCTTAAAATAGGGTTTTGAGGGAGAGCACTCCCCTGTAGCATCCTTAGGAGCATTGGCGCTCCCCCACAAGCTATTGGGGAGCTTTATAACAAAAAACCACTTCTCTGAGAGATCGCTACCCATCCTTAGAGCGCTGATGCTCCTCTTGAGCTTCCTAGGGAGCGTTATAGCGCCCTGATGCCCCTTTTGAGGGAGCGCTATCTAATTTGAGGCAGTGGTTGGCCCATTGAGGAGAATAAGGGGAGGATCTCTCAAGTTTATAAGGTAGTTGCATTTGAATTCTTGGTTCCATCATGAGATCCCTGATCTAAGGAGGGGATTCCTCAACTTATTCTAAAGATAACTCAAGAGGTTAATCTTATCTTAACCTATATGAGTAGGCTCTATGGTGGTGAAAAGGGGGAGGAATTGTTAGCATGAAACCTATGATCTCATAGGAAACACACAGTCAGTCAAAGGAGAGTGATCAGTGAAGCTGCTATCATCCAGGTTGTGGATATTTCGAGCAAGGGTTAGACAAAGGGGACTTGATGAAGATGTCGCATTCGCATCTATGATTGTAAGTAGTGCTGTCGTTATTCTCATTAATATGACACGCTTGGCCTGTTTCTTTCTAGTTTGTGTTTGATCTTACATGAACTTATCATTGATAGATAGATCTGTTTTCAAGCTAATATCAATAGAGTAGGAAGTGGTCGTACTTTGTTTGCCTACAAGACTCATCGAGGAGTGAGAGTTTGGAGCTCGACTCAGAGCGTGCAGGGACAAACATCGATAAAGAGGTACCTCTATTCTCCTTCCTTCTCATGTATTAGTTTGTATATATCTAAAAGGAAGTCAGTGTCGACCTTAAGCACTTTTTGTCTTAGAGTTAGGTTCTAGCTCTTTGAGGCAATCTACCTGTCCGTAGGGAGATTTTCCTATAACAACACTTACCACAATACCTAAAATGTACCTCATGGATCAAGAACCATCATCTTTTGAAAGAAAGCTAATGTGGTTGATGCATGTTATGAATTCGAGATGTGTGGTGGTGAAGCAGGTCTCTATCTTTACATGTGGAAGTTGTCAATCATCTATCTCTCGGTATTCCATGTCTACAATCTGATGACCTTAAGAGATCATCTCCTTAGTTATCCATAGAAATTGGGGATAACAACTTTCACAGACCACTCTAGGATCATTTTCCAGGGGATAAAACAAAATAGTCAAAAATCAAAGTGCTCAAAATTTCTCAAAAAAAGATTCATTGCGTAGGTATCGTCCTCACGATCACAATGCAACTTGAACAAGCTCAAATGAAGTCCGTATGGATGAGATATCACGTTCTGTACACTTTTCCAAACATGCAAAAAATGTTGACTGTGCAGTTCGTACAGTCCACGTGTCAACGAACTATGTGATCGTACAACTGACGAGGAAGGTGCTAATGTGAAAGGTTGACCATGCAAGTGGTTGACGTGGACCAATGGTGTGCTGACACATGTCATTGTGCAAGGAAAATGGAAGGGTGCCACGTGGCCCAGCCAGGGGATGCCACATGGCACCACGTAATTGGTTGATGTGTTAAAATTTGTTGGAGTTCGTAGGGGTCGAACCCAGGATCTCTGACAAGGGAAATACTTGGAAAAGGCTAGGCTACCAACTCACCTAATGGTAGTACTTAACAACTATGTGGAAAAAGTTTTATTTAAGTTTGAACCATGGTTAGAGCGGGCGAAAAAATGGTTGGGGATTAGCCCTAGCCTTGGTCACATACACCATAACCTTACCACATGACCATGATCATAGGATCCAACAGATAATCCAACGGGCATGGGCAGTTGGCCTAGCCCTTGGCCACGTACCCCTCTATGTGACCACAACCTCCGACGGTTAAGGCGTTTGGCACGCTAATAGTGTGACAAATCTCCCTTTTTTCCAAATGACATGTGATGCTAGTTTTAGGCATGCGAAACACATAGAGGCCAGGTTCAGTTTGAAGGAGGTGCATTTTGGTGATCAGGTACAACAAGTTTTTGGGAAAAACTTCCAGGGAGTGTATTTTTCTCAGTTTTTGGCCAAACCAGGTGTAGGAAGAGCCCAACTAGGGGTTTTTGGACACTCTCGAGCCATTGAATTCATATATTTTGCATTATGAGCATTGTAAATCACTTATTTTGACACTTTGAGCATATAATGAAAATGATCCATTGGAAGCTAGACTAGGAGATGTGGCCCAAGAGAGGGGTGAACTCCTTTATCATTTTGTTGTGTTATGTGCTTACTTTTGATGGTTGCTTATGAATGTTTATGCTATTCATGTTAAGTAAAAACTCATCAAGTTTATGTTCTTTCAAACTTGATCCAATTGCTTAAGTCACATAAATATTTCACTTGCAAATTTGTATACACAAACCTTGTTTCATTTTTAGATCAATATGCTTCAATTTCCAAACCCTTCCACCTCTTAAATTGTAGATGATGATGCTTTGGCCCCAAAGTATAAAAAAATATTACAACCTTGGAAAGATAATCTTTTGAGAAGTCTCCTATCCCACAATGCGCCACTTCAAGTTAGATTACCACCCTACACGTCATAATTTTTTCCTGAGATAACCAAACATGCCATTACCATGCTTTGCCAAATATTGGGTTATGAGAATTACACAATACTATATTATAACATATTGGTATTGATGATTGTCTTGTGTCCTCTAGATTCTATAATGTATGCCAAATTTGATTACTATCAATACCTGGTAGAAATCATGCATTTTCAATTATCTAATTTCCATAGTGCCAAGATATTTAGGTATAATTCTTATTTGGTCTACTTGATCTTATTCAATAATGTGTCACATTTTGATAACTTGGGAATCCAACCAATCAGTGACTCAATGGAACATAAAACAATAATTTATTGGACTGTAGAAGTAAGGATGTGGTATCAGAACAAGGGGTTTATCAACTTGGTAAATAAGTTTATTGTTACACATTATGTTGGTCACCCTGATGATGAATTTACAAGCATGTAATTAGGCCCTCAAAATCATCTTTTTCCTGATAAAAGTGACTTCTTTCCTCCTTTTCAAGACTACTTTTTAGAAGGACGTCACAGGCTACCCATAGTGTACAGTACGAAAATCAAATATTTATGTAGGTTGCTCTATAGCTAGCCTGTGGTATTTCCCCAAGCTGCTATATAGGTAGGGTGTGGTGGCATTTGAAAGCCAAAAGAGGAAAGAGTTTCAAGAAGTTTCTATAAGGGAATATTCTGGAATGTGAGGTGGTGTCTGTATGGTTATGATCCTAATGACTTCTCTGATCTGGTGGGATCATCCTCATCCCTTTAACCACTTCAAATTCTCCTATATATTAATAGGATTCTCATGGAAAAGGTTAAGCACAGTTAAGCAAAGTTGAGCAAAGTATTGCTGGATGAATAGGCTAGAGATTGTGTGAAGAATACTATTTCAGTTGATGTTGGAGGTCTGCATTCACCCATCAAGCTTTTGAATATCACCTTCATGCAAGATCCAAAACAAATATATGTGTGTGCTCGAATGAAGGACCACTAAAAGGGAACTTGCGAGATCAAGGCATTTTGGTTCTATCTTCCACTTTTATTCAATATAATATAGTGGCTTGTTTCTTTCCCATAAAATTATTCTCATTTTATTACACGACTCCTTGATCACATGTCTAAGTTTTCATTGAATCTATCATAGTTTCTTTCACTTTGGTTGGTTTGTGTCATTGTAGCTCTAGTTTCACAAGAGCACCGGAGTGAAGCGAGAACAACAAAGATATAAGGAAACGATATCAAAGGTAAGTCATCAATTCCTTATTTTACACTTAGATCAATGATTATAACTTAGGGGAAGCGTCATGTCCTATCTTGTTTTGTTCTAGATCCAGGTGGATCTAGGGAGATTAGTTTATGTTTTCATTTACCAATTTATCCTATAACATTTATGATCTCGTTTTATTCCTTTTTACATAGTAATGCACCTCCTAGATTGTTCCCATAATTCAAGAAGATGTTACAGTTGAGAAAATATATCATACTGAGAAGTTGGTTTATGTTTGAGGATCACACAATCATAAGAATATATGGTTTTGAAGAGGAACCATATAAGCTACCATCCTTATTGATTCCTAGGATTTTTTCACTAGAGTATATAAGGTAGAGAATCCATTATGATCATATACACTTTTCCCAATACAAAAAATCATAACTTTTATGATACCTTAGGAGGTAGGCCCCTTCTTGGTGAAATTCAAGACTACCTTGGAATTTGTAAAAGAGATGATTCAATAGTTGCACATAGAGAAAGGGAGAAAATGGGTTTATAACCCATTTAATGTGATCTCATCTATAATGCCTAGTTACAAGCATCAAACAAATCCATTTCTATAAAGGATTTCTGATATTGACTCGTGGAAGGAGGATAAGGAAATCCTAGAAAATAATTCCCAAGATCAAATACTTACACCATAGAATGACTTAACAAAGGCAATATTAACTCCTTATAAATAAGGATCACATTTAACTAAAATATATTTCTTAGAGATATTATCTGAAATGGAAGTGGATGACCCATGGGGAGAACAATTGAATAAGAGTTCTAAAACTGGTGATGAATCAGAAGCACATGGGGTTGTAGTAACAATTACCAGTGAAGGAAAGAGTACATGAGGTCAATGCATAGGGGAAGTTGGTTCAACATCAAGAGATTTTGATGTTATAGTGGAATATCTCACTTCTGCAATTTTGACATCAACAAAATAATTACATACATCCACTACTATAGGGCCACTTGGCAAGTCACCTTCCCTATTTTCTTAGTACATGGATATCAAAAGGAAAAATTAGGATATTAAGAAGGATATATATCCCCAAGCACGGGGATAAAATATGGCTTAGACAAAAGTACTTTATATTGTAGACTATCAACAAGGGACATTCAAATTGACCATACTTGATCGAAAAGGTCCTATGACTCATTCCCCTAATAACTACAAATCTATACAAATGAAGATGAAGCTTGGTAATGTCCATGTAGTGGACATTGTTGAGTTACATCAGAAAACTAGTAATATGCTTTACAAAGGAGTCCTTCAATTCACTGCCAATGTACACAAAATGCAAAACATGGTGGTGAAAATTGACAAGCAATTGAAGTAAGAGAAGCTGGCTACCAAAGCCAAGCAAACTAAAATCACTGAATTGGAAAATAAAATTGTTGCATTGAGTACAGATCCTAAAAATCTCGTTGTTGTAGGGGATTTGATAAAACATAAATAAAATGAAATAAAGGTACTTAGGAAGAAACTTAATGTCCCAGATATACAACATGTGAAAACACCAAAGATGGAAGAAAGCTTTGAAGAAAATGAGAAATTATATAAAAAATTAGTAGAGACCAATAAAACCATAGAGTGCCTATAGGCCAAAAATGAATCCTTGAAAGCTCAAGAAATTCATTAGTTCCAGGAATCCAAGTCATTTACCACTCATGCTACTTCACTAGATTTAGATGAAAGTCTATCTAAATTCATGGTGGATTTGAGTGCAAAAGGGGCTGAACTGGATACTTTGACCAATAATATCAAACACAAGGATGCTAAGATAACAAAGCTGGAAGAATATGTAAAGATCAGAGAAGTAATCTTGGCACAAATCAATGTTTCCAAATAAGAAGAACAAAATGACTTAGCTCATATAAAAATAAAGGTGACATAAATACTAGCTATGAAAGGGGATAAAAGTATCATTTGGGATAATATAGACACTACCATATCCAATAATTGGTCTTGTTTTTCCCTAGTACAATATGAAATTGAGATAATCACTACTACTTTTACTGATAGTAAAAGAATAGCTAGTGAGATAGAAAATAAATCAGAGATGGCCAATGACATAATAAACTTCTTGAATGGAAGAAATAAGGAGGAGTTGGAGGACTTAAATTTCAGTGATAGGATGAGAATTATCATGGTTGATAAAAGAGTCCTCACAAGGAAAATTCTATTACATAATGTTGAAAATTAATCCCACCATCTTCTGGGGGAAATTGATTCTTTCAAGAGTACTTTTAATGATGCTATCAAGTATGGGTTGCCATATTTTTGGGATGGAAATGAATATTTGTATGCAAAGAAAAATTATCATAACCAATATACCTAAGCATATGGTGATAATATATAAAGTTAGCACATATAATAACATATTCCATCAATATTAATAACAAATACGCCCATGGAATAATAATTCAAATATTTTCAAGACATTAATTGGACGAGAAATAGTATTTCTATTAAAATGTAATCAAAAGAAGTGTATGAATGAAAAATTTCCATGTCGACATGTTCAAAACCGAGAAACTAAGTCCCTTCCAGCTCGGCCTCCACCACTTCAATCCTCTACCAAATGCAATATCATATAAGAGAGACAATGAGGTTCTCCATTAAATAGGGAAGAGGTTGGGGGTTGAACAATGTGTTCATACTTAAAAGGACTAAGGGATGCAGACTCAATATGAAGTGAATTATTTCACCAGAGTAACTTTTCTGTCAAATTTGAATTATTCTCTTCCTTCCACAACTTGGATATGGCCCATTTATAGCCTTCAAATGGAACTGAAGGGCCGAGTCCAAATGTTTCTAGTATATGGAAGGTCAAGGATCATGGATCTCGTGATGTGACATGGAAACTCAACACAATTTTTAGTTTTGTGCACAAAACCCGATGTATGCGGGCTATAATGGTGTAACCTATGTATATGCATGATGTATAGCTGTTAGGGCATGTATATGTGGAAAAATACAATTTTTTKCTCTGAAATTGCAAAAAGGGACTTCAAGTCTGTATAAGGAAATGGAAAAGGCCTTCTAATCAAGTTTCATGGGGTGAGGAAAATAATTTTATAACATATGCTCCCTAATGTGTGAGGTCAKAGGAGTATCTGTGATGGCCGGAATACATTATAATTCCCAAAAGTGGAGTAATGGAGACCCAGTTGGATGAACTAGTTGATCATAATAATATTACAATCCATAATGACTTTGTACACATGGCTGCCAATTTTAATTACACTACAGATCCATGTGGAAATATAMCAAGCAATTGTTCATGGTCATGAATAGGAAATACAAAGTAGATACATGCCAAAGGCTATCATATTCACGAACAAGGCCCGGTGAAAATCAGTCTCAAAATCAATATGAAGATATCAATATACAATGGAGTACAATCAGATCTCCCATGATCATTGAAGTCAAATAGATACTTGTCCAATGAATGATAGCAACAACTCAAGAAAGTTGTGACTATAAAATGATGTTTTCAAGTCTTCTACATGATATGCCAAAGGTGCAAGTCTACATCATGTGAATAAAGGAGTTGATGTCGAACACAATGAGACTTCATTTGATTACCGGTCATTGAGTTATACCATTAACAAACGTGAGACAACCTACCGATAATGAAAGTAGGTATCAAGGCACTGAGTACATTCTTACAAGTGTGAATAAAGGATTTGAGGTCTAACACCTAAAGAATTAATCGATCATAAGACATTGATGTATTCCCAACTGTCGATGGAAAGGGAACCTGCCACTGATGATTGAAAGCCTCTAGGTACTCATAGGAATCTAGGTCTCATCTCCAGAATAGATGAGTTGAATTCGATGGAAAGAGACTTGATGAAAGGAGAAAATTAGGGAATCTCTCATCAGTTAGCATGAGGTACAAAGAAGTATCTTTTTGATTTTGAGTAACTTGGATGAAGAACATGTTCATGAACCAATGACCATCTGCATCTTTCACATGCACAAGATGCAAACAGTGCATGAAAAAGACCCTTTAAATAGAAACCAATAAGGAAAAAATTTGACAAAGGAGAGGAAACCACCAATAAGGATAATGGCTTCCAAGACACTGCATGAATCCCAATGTGTGAATATATTTCTTGATGTCTAAAACAAGGGAAACACCCCAGTCAGTGACCGATGAGGAGATGTCAACTGCTAAGTTCAAGGTTTCCTACCCATAGGGAAAGTAGGACCAGGGTGCACGATAGGACTACAAATTCATGTAACTTTGAGACACACTGTGGGTATGTATGACACAGGATTATAGACATCCTTTGAACACGATCATGAGACATATGGAGGGCTATTGTAGCATAGATCAATGATGAAAATTTTTGATGCAGGACATACCAATAAAATACTCCATAGGTATTGGAAGAGTAATTAGTCGGAGGAGTAAACTCTAAGTAACGAGCTCAAATTCCTAAGGTCATGCTAAAACCAAAATTCGAATGAAAAGTGGACTCAAAAGTTTGTGCTCTATTCAAAGGCGACACGACTACTGCCAACATGAGATAATATTCTTTTCCTTCATGTTCTTTTTTGTTTTTTCATAGACAAATGAATGCTATGATACAGAGGACGAAATGAGTGTCGTGCATATGAAACAGTTTCCAGCAGTGGAACATACCTATGCCCAATGCAAGGAGTTGCATGTAGGATATGGACACTTGGGGGAATGATTCCTTGTAGGGTACATGGTGTCAAGCTGTAAAGGATATAAACAAGGCTCTACTTGGCTTATGATGCAAACTGCTGAGATAATAGGTTTATAATGCAAAAGCGAGAACTGGAAATAGGCTCAATAATGCAACAAAGAGAATGAGATGAAATTACAACTTAACTCCAAAGAATGTCCTTTTTCATTAATTTAGTCCCCTAGGCCTGAAAAAGTATAAAACAATACCTAGGAGAAGTCTTCTAGCCACTAGTGACTAGAGAATTCCTTTTTCAAAATTAGTCTACTTGGTTCGAAAAAGGGTTAAACTTACACCAAATAGATTTCCTTTCAAAGCCATTTAACGAGTGTGAAAAAGACAAGTTCACTTGACAATATTTTCACTTTTTGAGAGAGTCGGAAAATAGCTTAAAAAAGACTCAGGAATGTTGTTCTAAGAAACATATGATGTGGGAGACCAGGGATCCCATGCAGGACTTCTATCAAAAGTAAAAAACGCATAGATATTTGACACAATCTTGGGAAAACCCAAAGCTTTCCAAGTAGAGGAGGATAAAATGCTTGCATAGGTTACCTTTGTTAGAATATAGAAGATGGTGTGCTCATTTTACCATTGACGATACCTTCATCACCCAACCATAGGCCGAAGCCTCCCTCCGAGCACCTTAACCTTGACTGAGAATTCCTTCAGAAGAAAACCCTAGGCTAGATAGCCAAACAAAGAGTAGCGCATCAATCCCCAAGGATAGCACATCACACAAATCTGAACAGATGTTCCAAACCCTAGCCAAGAGATATCCAAGCCAATACTGAAACCAGCTGCTGTTGCAGCTGCACCTGCAACCCTCCTCCAAACCTATGCACCAGATTGCAACTACAGTGTGCACCAACTGGGAAAATTCAATTCTAAGATACTGCAAATGAGAACTGGCACCCTGTATTTATAGTAATCCTGCCAGTTTTGTTGGGGCTGACTTCTCCTTCTGGGTATGTGTCTGTTCAGTATATTATTATTAATTCTGGCCGATTTCTTCTCTTCGAGGCTAATAGCCTAATATAAATTATCTTCTTGAGACGACAAGGCTTTTAGGGTTATTAGCCAACTCATTAGGGTTTCTCTTGCTTTCCGGAGTCTTCTATTCTCGTCAGGTTCACACGTGGGGGTAAATACCTCCCGCAACTACCGTAATATTAACACTCCCTCCTAGCTAGAGAGGTATTTACAGGTAATGGACTTGAGCACAAAATATACCATTTACCTGGTAGTATCAATATAGTCATCTAGACTATTTCATGACTAGATCAGGAGCATCACCATCATCATCAGCTGCATCATCTCCCGAAACCATACTTCATTTGAGTAGTTAGATATGATGATGGATAATTCACTCTCACCATGGAGTGATACAAGAGGAGTAAAAGGTTCTGAACTATTTTCCGTCAGGAAAGTCTCTGTTCATCATTCATCTGAATGATCATCATCTCCAATAATTTGTTGATAGTCTTCAAGGAAATTAGAACAAGAATAGAACACAACTGTGTCTATTCATAGTAGTACAGAACTACAATCCAGTGGTTAACTACCACATCAAGTAACACACAAGTACTTGATCAACAACGTAAGGTTGCGAATGGTGAAACATATTCACCACAGTAGTCCTCATCTGCTGTCATGTAGTCTTCATAACAATCATTTGAGAGCATCCTACATAGGAACAATGTTATGATAAAAAATGTATCATCTGGGCCAATGTTTCACTCACGTCTGTGAGATCTGAAAGAATGTCTGCCACCACAGTAGTCTTCATCTGCATAGAAACAATGTTATGATAAAAACTGAATCAACTGGGCCAATCTTTCACTCACATCTGTGAGGTCTGAAAGAATTTCTGCCCTCAATATAGAATATCAACAATAATCATCTGGGCCAATCTTTCACTCACATCTGTAAGGTCTGAAAGAATGTCTTCCCTCAATATAGAATATCAATAATGGGCCATCTGCCCCATTCTTCTCAACCAAGGAAGAAGGATTGTTTCTGATTTCTGAACCTAGACCATTTCCCACCTTGGGCCATTCTTCTGACACTAAACAAAGTGTAACCTAGAGAGAATGAGTCTACCCTCAAGAAATGTTTGGACCATTCCTTACCCTGGGCCATTCCTCCAACACTAAACAAAGTGTAACCTGGAGGGAATGAGTCTGCCCTAAGGAATGACTGTCCTGGACTATTCCCCAGCCTGGGCCATTCTTCTGACATGAAACAAAGTGTAACCCAGAGAGAATGAGTCTACCCTCGAGGAATAACTGTCCTTGATTACTGAGCCTAGACTATTCTCCACCTTGGGCCATTCTTCTGACACTAAACAAATTGTAACCTGGAGAGAACGAGTCTGCCCTCGAGGAATAACTGTCCAAACCATTCCCCACCCTGGGCCATTCCTCCGACACTAAAAACGTGTAACCTAGAGAGAATGAGTCTTCCCTCGAGGAATTTCTATCCTGCATCAACCTCCAAAATGGACGATTCTTTGAAACTGCTCACAACTGTGAACTTCAAAAGAATGACTGCCCGATGAGGCGGACCATTCTACTTGACCACTACTCAGAGTGACTGCCAAGAAGAATGACTATCCTAGACCACTCCCCATGTTAGCCACAATGGGAAGTCATTGTCTATGATACATCAACAATCAGTGTGCCTCCCATGTTAACCACAATGGGAAGTCACTGTCCGTTAGAAATCTCAATCCACTTTCCGAACAGGAAAGCATCTGTCCAATCTGGACTATTTTTCAATTACAAAGATAAATAATATTTTCAATGCTCCCTCCTAACTGGAGAGTTATTTCAATTACAAAAATAAATGTTTGCGTACCTTCTTCTAGTTTGGAGAGTCTTCCCTTCCAACTAAGAGATTTATTTCCACGAGCTCTAGCTTGAGTATGCAAGTTCTTTCATCTTGAATAGAGGATTTACCAAAATGTATGCTTATCTTCTCATCTGCGGAGATATGTATTGGAGAATCACTTTCTCCTTTATGAAATTTATCATGAATAATGTAATGCTTGTACTTTAGTCTGGAATACTATGAAGGCTTCATGTAGATATGAACAATAGAGTATATCATAGTTGGAGAACTGGAACATATCCATGTGGTACTTCTTCTGTCATCATGAGATCTGATCTTCTGAGTAGTCATCTTGATGTTATAGGAAATCTTCACCATGCTTCTGCTGTGCAATGGAGGTTCTCTACCAAGTTGTCATCTTCTTATCTGCATACAGGAGTATCCTTTTGGTATGCCTCAAAGTCTTGAGATTGCTCTTCATACACTCTTTATTCAATTTCTCTGGAGAACATTCTTTGCATTCGTCTGATGTGGAATTCTGACTCATGGATGTTGTGGATAATATAATGACTTATAAGTCTAGTGTACTTGGAACAATCAATCATCATAGTCTTCTCCCTCCATCTGGGAGAACCTCTGGTTCTGGATCTCACAATGCTTTCATTCACAAGTCTTCCGTACACTGTTCTTCATCACGACTTTCAGTTCTTCTGCTTGATTTCTTTTAGTGGGTTCATATCAAGCTGGCAATCTTGTGATTCTTGATACAATGACTGGTTGTTCTGGTTCTCCTTTCTTTCTTGGAATCCTTATGTTTTCCTTTTACTTTTGGGTTCATGGATTTTCTTATAGATTCCATGCCCTAGATATTCCACTTCTTACCTTCATCATCGGTTCACGGATCTGGATGGAAAACTAGGAATACTTTAAGGCTTCTCTTTGAAAAGGTCTTCTTCTGTGGTTGAGCTGAACACGTACTGTCTTTTCATGGCTTCTACCATGGATATATTTATTTCATCATCTTCAATGGATCATAGGATTATCTCCCTCCTAATCCTAGCTTCATGTAAGAGTGCATATAATCGACTCATTTCGTCTTGACTGAGTTCATGCTTCCGTCTCCATCCTTATTGTCTTCTACAATATATAATAGAGTCCACGCTTCCATCTACATCCTTATTGTCTTCTATATAATGTCATGAGTCTTTTTCCAGTTTCCTTTCGATTGTTGACTTCTTTCTGTCTTTGCTTTTTCCAAGTCTCTTCAAGATTGATTCTGATTTCCATCTTATCTTGTAATGTCTTCCACATGATTTGTATTATCTAATGATATTCATCCTTATCTTGTTTTTCTTCCATAGTTCTTCTTGGAACACATTATCTTCCAAGAGATAGATATACAAGATATGTACAAAGACGATGTAAGCAAGATATGTACAAGAAAATAAGAAGAGTGTTGTTACCTTTTAGTAGAAGAAGTCTCTTCCATCCTGCTTAGTCTTCTTTGTAGGTTCCTTTTCTTTGGAAATCGATGCTTCGTGTTTCTCCTTCCTTTTATTTAGCTCGGGACACTGATTTCTATAGTGACCGTACTTTTGACAGTTGAAGCACTGTATTTCTGAAATGTCTTTTTTTTGCTTTGGCTTCCTTCTTGAATCAAACTTTCTTTTGTCCCTAAAGTTCTTGAATCTTGTTGTGAAGGCTTGATCATCATACTTCTTTTGAGGTTTCTCTTTTGCATTGATCCTTGATTCTTCTTGAGCACAACAAATCCAAAGTTCTTCAAATGTTGGGTACTCCTTCCTTGTGTTCAAGCTTGTGGCAAATGCATCCCATGTCTTTGGAAGACCATTGAGTACTATGTTCACCAATTCCTTTTCTGAAGTGATCTCTTCAATAGCTTGTCCTTTTCTGAAGTGATCTCTTTAATAGCTTGTAGTTGATCTATTATCCGGGAGATGCTTACAAAGTATGATGTTATGCTATCATCATCATTCATCTTCATGTTACAGAGCTCATTCTTCAGACTCATAACTTGTCCAATGTTTTTGACTGAGAAGATATTTGTTAGGGCATCGTACATCTTCTTCGATGAGTCAAGACGGGAGATGTAGGGTATCAAGTGGTATTTTATGGAATCCACTATGATACTCATGGCATTGATGTCAACATCTTTGAACTTCCCCATAGCTGCAATGTTCTGTGGTTCCTTCTCTTCTCCTTCTTCAAACTCTAGCTTCACGATCTTTCCTTTCACAATATCCAACACTTTATTCTTAGCAAGGATGAGGTCAATCCTTGTCTTCCATGCTCCAAAGTTAGAGGATCCATCTAGCTTGTTCTCAGACTTCATAGAGTTCGTCATGGCTTGCTTAACTTGGTCAAACCCTAGATTTGACTAGAAATCCAAACTTCATGTCTTGGCCTTCTGAGAGTACCAAGAGATGTGCTGGGCTAGGGCGCACTGATCTATCTGGAGATTAGGTCAATATCGTCACTTAAGGTGCCTCGATAAGAGGTTTAGGGTTTTTGCAAGTGCTTCTGCTGGTAACCCTAGCTACAGTGCTTTTGGAAACTGCTCCTGCTAGTAACCCTAGTGGCAGTTCCTCAACAAGCTCAATGTCTAGTGGCTATGTTTCCTTCCAATGTTTTAGGCTGATTGAAGGGGTGTGGGCCCATAACCTGTTAGAATATAGAATATGGTGTGCTCATTTTACCATTGACGATACCTTTGTCACCCAACCATAGGCTGAAGCCTCTCTCCGAGCACCTTAACCTTGACTGAGAATTCCTCCAGAAGCAAACCCTAGGCTAGATAGCCAAACAAAGAGTAGCGCATCAATCCCCAAGGATAGCACATCACAAAAAGATGATCAGATGTTCCAAACCCTAGCCAAGAGATATCCAAGCCAATACTAAAACCAGCTACTGCTGCAGTTGCACCTGCAACCCTCCTCCAAACCTGCACACCAGACTGCAACTGCAGTGTGCACCAACTAGGAAACTGCAATTCTGAGATACTGCAAATGAGAATTGGTGCCCTGTATTTATAGTAATGCTGCCAATTTTGTTGGGGCCGACTTCTCCTTCTGGGTATGTGTCTTTTCAGTATATTATTATTAATTCTGGCTGACTTCTTCTCTTGGAGGCTAATAGCCTAATATAAATTATCTTATTGAGCCGACAAGGCTTCTAGGGTTATTATCCAACTCATTAGGGTTTCTCTTGCTTTTCAGAGTCTTCTATTCTCACCAGGTTCACACGTGGGGGTAAATACCTCCCGCAGCTACCATAATATTAACAACCTTTTCTACAATATATCGAAGAATGCCCCTTATTTGGAATGGTGTAGAAGAGGGAAGTCGATGCTGCACAATATCATTCCAGTCAGAGGAAACCTCCCTAGTACATGGAGGGAGCATACTCAGAGATATTGGAATTCTCCTTTGTTAAGAAGGTACAGGACTAGAAATGCTAAGGACATGGTCAAAAGATGCATCACCCCCCAAAAGAAGAGTGGTATTGACGGAATATTACATCGGCAATGTCACTTCCTTAGACTTTCCACTCTCCAAGAGAAGAGTGGAATTGACCGAATATTGCATTGGCATGACCATTTCTTCAACCTTTGGTTTAATAGGATGCGATACAACTAGGTCAAGAGACACATCAACCCCAAAAGTAGGAGTGGTGTCGGTCGAAGATTACATTGACATGACCGTTGGTTGAACAAGATGTGAGACAACATGGTCAAGAAACACATCACCCTAAAAAAGAAGAGTGGTGTTATTCAAAGATTACATCGTCATGACTGTTTTATCAACCAAATATGGATTAGAATTTTGGGAAACCAAATATGACTCAGAACCCAAAGGGCCCATAGGAAAGGACCACGCTTCTTGTACCACAACAGTAGCAGAGAACAAATGAGTAATGTGATCTCATTTTAAAATCCTACAAAGGAACTTGGGATTAAGTATTATACGTATAATATTATGAATCGTATGAATGCCCACAACATAACTTATAATGGCTGGTGGAATTCTCTTAGCATGACTTGAAGAGGCTAGTAGAAAATATCCAACATGAATTGCAGAGGTTGGTGATGAATTCCCAACATGACTAGAAGAGGTTGGTGACGAACCCTCAACATGACTAGCAGAGGTTGGTGATGAATCCCCAACATGACTAGAAGAGGTTGGTGATGAATCCCCAAAATGACTAGAAGAGGTTGATGATGTATGCCCAACATGACTAGCAGAGGTTGGTGATTAATCCCCAACATGACTGACAGAGGTTGGTGATGTATGTGCAGTGTGACTAGCAGTCACTATAGTTGTGCTCCCAACATGACTTGCATCGGCTAGTTGTTGGTTTTCGACCAATTTCCAACATGACTAGTAGAGGTTGGTGATATAATGCCAATATGACTTGTAGTGACTAGACTCGCGGTGATTGGTTGTGACATTTGAGACCAAGGTTCCAGGAAAGACTAATTTTGAGAAATTATAGGCCAAGAAGGGTTCTAGTATACACCATGTCCCTATTTGGAAGGATAATATCATCCTCCAAACTGATCCATAAAGGGTTGTAAGGGCATTGTCACCGAGGAAGCTTCTTGTGAAGAGAAAGCAACATAACAAGGGTTACTCATGTGAGGATATATGTTTCCCCTAGACAAAGGAACTTTGTGAAGGGGATTTCCCATACTATAAAATTGACTCTCCCTGAATGAAAAACTAGAGGATAGATGGAGATCCTCCATGGGAAAAGAGTTCATAGGAACTAGCATAGAAAAAGAAGGATATATGGATGAGATGTAATAAGTAGAATGACCACCCATTTGAGCACTTTCTCTTGGAAAAGTGAAGCTAGGATTGGATCCGTAGGAATGAAGATTCCAACCTTCTACCAGAAGAGTTGGTTGAGGGATATGACTCCCACCAAACAAAAAGGGATAATAAGGAGGCATCATGCCCCCAGACCCAAAACTATGATTCACATAAGACAAAAAGATAGAGGATGGAAAGTGTGAAGTCATGTCTAGCATACCATGAGAGAAATGATTACAGACCCAAGATATTGGTTGAGTATCATGATTCGGCATACCACTCGGAAATATAAAAGGATTCATCCCCATGGAATGAGAAAATACCATGGGTTGGGTAGCGCTAACTGAGGGAGTCATGAGGACTCCACTAACCATGGCAATGAAAACTCACGACGCAATAAAAATACTAAGGCCAACTAAAAATAAAAAAGAACACCAAAATAAACAAAAGTCCAATATGCACACAAACAAGATATCGTTCTTGAAAGGGGCGTCCCTCACTAAAGTAGGTGTGCCTCGCCCAAGAGGGTCCTGAGACTCCCTTCAAAATATCATAGGTGTCATAATCAGTTATAAGGGCCCTCGTGGGATTAACAACATAGTCGTTCAGATCCCCTCGGAGAGGTAATCCTCCATAAAGGTTGTGTGTTGTCTAACCCTTATCTGATTCAAGGTACCTGCAGAATAACCCCTAAAAGTAATCTATGTGGCTACCTATGTCAAGCAACTAAATCCACCACGATATAACCAATGTACATGCGAATAGTCATACGTCAGGTCCACCATATGGGCAGGGAAACAAATCTCTAAATATTGAAAGCATCACCTCTCACAGAGGTAAAGGCACTAGCAAGACCCCCATATATGAATAGATCCCCAAAAATATCTCTGACATTAAGAAGGTATTAGAGGGATATCTCTTCAACCAACTTCACATGACCACATGTTTAACTCTAGTGTGAGTAGAGCCTCTTGATTTCACCAATTATACAATGGATTTCACCACTCCATTGGTCAGACACATATCTTGAGTTTAATAGACTTGGAGAAGTTTACTCACAAAATCCTATTCCAAGGCTCTAAATCCTAAGCTAGTTTGTGCACCTTGAAAAATAAAATCGTTTCTAATAAATTTTAAATTTATCAGTGTTAGTTTTAGTGGTTTTGTTTACTCAAAAGATGTGGTCGTGAAACTGATGATGTTATGACTTAGCAAGTGAAAGAAATGAATATTAATATAATGAAAATTCTTAACTTCAATTCTCAATAAATGATTTGCGTTGTTGGCCCTTAACCAAGTTTTGAAGAAACATTGGTCGTGTTTGACCATTTTTGGGACATTGACAGGTTGGTGGAAGATGGAGCACCCATGCAGAGCTGAGATCGCAGGATATCACTTGTTTTGTGGGATTGTGGACCGAGAAAAAGGTTTACTAGGGTTTATGTAATGGGTTATGGGATGTCGGACCATGGGTTTACCCATGTTTAGGCCTTTTTGTAAAATTATATATATATGAAGGAATGTAATATAAAAAGTAGTATAATCTTAGTGCAAGCAATGTAAGAGATTGGTTGATTGGATATGTGCATGATATGTTAGTAAGGCTCTGTCCTATTAAGGAGTTGGCTCTGTGCCTTGACCCGATTTTGGAAAGGTGGATCTAGTGCATTGTGCATAGATCATCCGTCTAGTGCAAAGTTGGCTTTGTGGCTTTGTGCAAGGGAGTAGACAAATGTAAGAATATTGAAGACTAATAAAAGAGAAGAATAAGTTGGCAGACGTAGCCCCACACTGTGGTGAACCACGTATATCATGCGTCTTAATGTGCTTTGTGAAATGTGATTTATGCTTAGTGTTGTTGTTCTAATGTATGATGAATGCATTTGATGTTGTTGCTTAGCTCTTAAAGATGATTGAATGCTAGATCTGAGATAATGTTATGTGCTAAGTGAATGGAAGTACTTGATCTTTATGGTTACTGCACTAATCTGTAATAAGGGTTTAATCTGCGATGTGAATGAGATTCAAGAAACTAATGCATATTGTTGTTTAGGTTCTCTATTAAGTGTTGTAATCATAGATCTGTGTCCTAGCCTGGTTGTAGATACCTGAGTCTTGCAACCCCCCCTGCCTCTACCTCGGGTGAGACTTCATTTGCCTCACAGGTGTTGTTGAAAGGGTCGGGAGTTATGGTTTTGTTGGTGCGTTGTTGAAGCGTTGAACCCTGGGTATGCCCCTGTGCTAAAAAATGGTTCTGTTTCTGGGACCTGGAACTGTGATTGTTTGGAACTGAAGAAAATAGAAATCTCTATGCATAGATCTGTTGATGTAGTGTGTAGTATTCTACTTAACTTGTGAAGCTCTGTGCTAAGAAAGAAACTGGATCTGAAGAAAATAGGTAAGATATTAAAGATTTTTTCTCTGGTAAAGGTAAGATAAGTGGAAATTGTTTCTTCGAAAGTATGAATCTAGGTATGTTTGATAGATTTTGTCCTAGCCTGAATGTTGGGGCACAGTTAGAAGAAAGAGTTGATATGAATAAATTTGATAGAAATAGAGAAACATATGTTATTCCTATGCATAGAAATAATTTTTGGACTAATAAGTGGATGAAGGAACCTAGAAAGAATTTTTGCAGATTGCAGATCCAACACTGTGATCCCACTGCACAGTACAGGAAAGGTTGGGGCTCGTTTAAAAGAAAGAGAGGAATAACAATGTGTTATAATTGTAGAAGATCAGGACATCTTGCTAAGTAATTCCCTACTACAGGTCCTATTTATCTTTGTTGTAAATTTATTGGTCATGAGGTTGATGATTGCCCAAGAATGATTGCTAAAATTGAAAATATGAACATGAGACAAGAAAACTATAAAGAATATCAAGAGACTAAGGATATGTTAGAAAATCAGAAAGAGAAAGAATCAGATAAAGCTCAGACTATGTTAGTACAGTTAAAAGAAGCAATATATGACCACAAGGATGTTAGTTTGTCATAGATCTTGAAAGAAAAACAACACATAGTCACAAGAATAGAATACTTCGACATAGACTGTGTATTGGATGAGGAAACACATGTGAAAACTATGCCAAAATCACTTGGGAAATTTTGGGAAAGCATGCTATGAACCTTTATTGGAAAGAATAGGCTTGTTTAAAGGAAAGATGATAACCTTATGTGGAAGAGTTACTGACATACCTATGATTGCTCATGAAACATCGACTAAAGAAGAGTTTGAAATCATTACGTTTATTGAAAACAACGCCCCTTTTCCACTTTTGTTAGGAAAGACTTGGATTGAGAAGGATCAGATCAAAAGGAAAATAGAGGAGGAAGCCACAGAACAGAAAAAGCAAGAAATAAGGGACCTCATAACCAGAAAAATAGAGTGATTAATAGAATAACAAGAGGATAAATCGAAGCAACAGAGGGAAAGAGAACTAGCTGTTGAAGTTGAAATAACAAAAGAAGACTTGAAGAACCCGCCCATGCAAGAAGAAATTATGTCCACCCAAGACATAATAAGCAAAGAGGTATTACCTTTGAACCCTTTGAAAGAACATCAACAATGCAAAGTCACTATGCTATGAAAAGATAAGAATAATAATGGAAAGAGGAATCCAGAGACTTAGATCACAGGAAAGAAGGCAAGGAATCTCAGTAAGACGAAAGCCAAGATAGAAAAACGACAGGAGGCTCAAGAAAAGAATTTACAAGAGGAAGATTTGGAGACGTTGAACCTCGCTGAAATAGCAGAACCACACAGAATGGGACTTCGCCATGACGAAGCTATATGACCTTTGGAGGCGCCCCCGACCATTAGAATAATGCTCCGGAATGGCTAGAAACATAGTTATTGATGCAAATACCGTCGTTGGACAATCAAGACCGTGCCATAACGAGCTAATTCATATTGATTGAGGCATTCCTACCCATTGGAGGAATCTGTTACGACACTATTTTATTTAACCCGTCGGACGCTGCGTCGGGACCACTTTTTCCACCTATGATTATCCAAGCTAACATAGAATCCATTGTATCGTGTTGTGCTTTCTATACCTCGCCATATGTTTGATTACCTCGCTTGTCCATTTTCCTACTTTATCTATTTGATTACAAGTGTGAATGTCGGGTGAACATAGTGCGTTAGAGAAGTATTTGGAGGATATTCTTGTGGATCTCATGGCTGAGAGAGTTATGTTTGTAGGAATACAAGATTCGTTGAATGGAGGATTGCAAGCATCCACCTCGACTGGACGTCATTCTAGCCATACTATTGAGAAGAGAAGAAATCACCACAATGATCTGGCTAATGCGAAACAAATCCCATCGGTCTTGCCATATTATAGACTGCCTTTGGCTGGCATGGTTAACCATGACAATATCCCATGTGAATTTGAGTACACATTGATCACTGCGTACATCCCAAAGGGGATACACATAGTTGGACCCCAGTTAGGACACATCGCAGCTTTGAATAAAAACGACTTTAACCTTAGAGACAAGAAGAACTACTCCATGCCGTGCTGCATAGGTATTTGATGAAGATGACTGGGAAGAAGCCACGTATATTCTCCCAACTGTGGATAAAGGAGATCGCGCAATCAATGATATTGAACATGATGAAGACCCCTCACTTTGGATGTCATCATGAGGTTAACGCCTACATTAAAATCATACTATCATGCTATCACAAAGGATATCTATGGCTTGACAGGTGCGTCACTATGGATCCAGCACTAATCCATCTCATCATAGGACTGAGCATACAAGGACTGTACCCTCATCAGTTCTACCCAGGGAAGACTTCAGATCGCTCCCTGACATAGCACATAAAGGAAGACTATGAAAACGTAGAAAAGGGAAAGTGAGGATACATTAAGGTATCCTCCATCCAGGATGGCGCAGTGCACCTAGCTTGTCAGCTTATAGCTGGCAAGCTTGTTAGAAAGAATCATCTAACACAGGTCATTGGATTTGTAGTAGACCTCATAGGGAAGTGCGTAGAAGGAATGAAAATGAATTGGGCGAGTTACCTTGTCAATGAGCTTGAAAAGGACTATCGCAAAGCACAATATTAGGGCTATGAATTCCATTTTAGTTGGTTACTGGTACTGATCACCTTTGTCGCCTGGTAGATGCCGAAAGGAGTGACATTTCCAGAATTTGAGCCATTGGAGCCGTTGGTCGCAAGGTTCGCCACCTTGTGGTATAAAAATGATATGTAGAAGTATTGGAAGTCGAATGTTGTCTTCCATGCTTACTACCAACAGTTGAAGCATGCTATTGAAGCATTTCCACACATGACACCAAATACATTGCACCAATATAGACCACTAGCGAAATTCCATGAAGATCGACACTTTATCTACATCACTGCATGCAGGGATGAGAGTGAGGAGGAATTGTAGTCCTATTATAAACTGATTGATGAAGATATGGAGGATATCACCAAAGAATCACCAGCAAAGTTCCTTGTACCAGTTGAATATGCAGAAATCTTTGACCCCGACATCATCGGAAGTCCCTTGGTCACCCAGGTCGAACATGATGGAAAGAATAGAATCAAGAAAAAAAGAAAAAGGAGGAAGTGTAGAACATAGAAAGTGATGAGCAGGACATCGCCTTAGAGGAAAGTAGGCCTAAATCACCTGTAGGAGGAGGAGGAGATGAAGTGAATCCAAAAGGAGGGGAAGAAGGAGAAACGAAGGACAAAGGAAAAGTTACACCACCGAAGGATCYCCCTACAGAGGCCGAAACATCGAAGAAAAGGAAGGTTTCTCTACAGAAACCCTCAGTAAGAAAGAAGACCCGCACCAATAAGCCTCAGTTGAATAACGTGCTCACAAAAGACGATGTCKATCTAATCATCGTAGTTGTGGAGGATGCTTCAGAGGATATCTTACAACTCTATGGAGCAAAGCAGGAGACTTTGTATGAAAGAATAGATAAGGAGATGAAGGACATACAATAAGCTATCCATTCGATCCACACAGTACCTACAGCTCCCCTTTCATCAAAGATTGCAGACTTGGGAGATGAACCCACCCAATTATGAAGACTAGCAGATGCAAAAGAGTCTTGGCTTCATAGAGTCCATGAAGAAAAGGAGAAGGCTACAGAAAACTTGAAGCAAGAGAAGGAGGAGATCGTGGAGAAACTACGAGTTGTGCAGTCTTGCATAACCGCCTACAAGAAGGAGAAAGATGAAATTTAGGCAATGTTCGAGGAGGAAAAAGAAAATATACAGAAAGAAAAATACCAGTTTCTCATAGAGTAGACTGTGGTCAAAGAGGCAGTGACTACAACACTTCACTCTATGTCAGACTTGGCATAGGAAGAATAAGATTCAACTAAGATGCAAATGGGAAAGCTCGATGAGGCCATTTAGCAGCTTCAAGCACAAATAACAGAGTTAGAACTTCAAGCAGTGTCAAGCACTCTACAAGAAGTGCATGATCAGAGGGAGGAAACTGCTAGGAGCGCAGTTGGAAGGATCAAGGCACTTGCATCGGAATGTAAGAAATTAAGTAATTGTAGTGCTTAGACCTATGAACGCCTCACAAAAGATCTAGAGCTAAGGAAACTGGAATCATATCTCTAGAAGGCACAACAACAGGCATCCACCATGCAAGCGCAGATGAAACCACTCATTGCAGTTGAGAAAATGAAGAGATCATAGGAGTAGTGCGCAGTCCAACAACAAATTACTACAATCCAGAGCATAGTCATGGAAGTTACACAGAGACTGCAGCCGGTGTAGGACAAAGCCTGCATGATTTTTGAAGATATTGAAGGACAAGGCTTACAGCTAGACCAAGTAGTTGCGATAGTGGAACAACTCTTGGAAGGGCCTGTTACAGAACATGTGATTCAGGAGTTCGTTGATAAGGAGTCTCTAGCAAAGAAGCAAGTTGAGGTAGCTCGAGCTAAGCTCGAGGCCTTCAAAGAAGTTTTTCCCAGATCTGAGTGACTTGGGATGAGTCACAGGTGAGTGTTGGGGGCCTGTTGGCCCTTGACCAAGTTTTGAAGAAACATTGGTCGTGTTTGACCATTTTTAAGACTTTGACAGGCTGGTCAAAGATGGAGTGCCCAGGTGGAGATGAGATCGCAGGATCTCGCTTGTTTTGCGGGCTTGTGGATTGAGAAAAGGGTTTACTAGGGTTTATGTAATGGGTTATGGGATGTTGGCCCATGGGTTTACCCATGTTTAAGCCTTTTTGTAAAAGTATATATAGGAAGGAATGTAATATAGAAAGTAGTAGAAGCTTAGTTCAAGCAATGTAAGAGATTGGTTGATTGTCTATGTGCATGATATGTTAGTAAGGCTCTGTACTAGTAAGGAGTTGGCTCTGTGCCTTGACTTGATTTTGGGAAGGTGGATATAGTGTGCTAGGCGCAGATCACATGTCCAGTGCGAAGTTGGCTCTGTGTCTTTGTACATAGAAGCAGATGAATGTAAGAATATTGAAGACTAATAAAAGAGAAGAAGAAGTTGGTGGACATAGCCCCACACTAGGGTAAACCACGTATATCCTGTGTCTTAATGTGCTTTGTGAAATGTGATTTATGCTTAGTGTTGTTGTTCTAATGTATGATGAATGCATTTGATGTTGTTTCCTAGTGCTTAAAGATGATTGAATGCTATATATGAGCTAATCCTATGTGATAAGTGAATGGAAGTACTTGATCTTTATGGTTACTACGTTGATCTGTAATAAGGGTTTAATCTGCGGTGTGAATGAGATTCAAGAAACTAATGCATATTGTTGTTTAAGTGCTCTATTAATTGTTGTAATCACAGATTTATGTCCCAGCCTAGTTGTAGAAACCTGAGTCATGCAACCCCCCTTCCTCTACCTTGGGTGAGATTTCATCTTCTTCGCAGGTGTTGCCGAAAGGGCTGTAGTTAGGGTTTTGTTGGTGCATTGTTGAAGTGTTGAACCCTGGGTCAGCCCCTGTGCCAACATGTGTTCCAAAAATCCAACTTTCAATTCAATTATGAAATTTTAAATAAGATGCAATATTTACATACATGTATCAATATCAATGATAAGAACCCAGAAGATCAAATGCCATGATGCAAAATGTATATTTTTTGTATTTTCAATAAAAGAAAGAAAATGCAAGGACTAAACAACATCTTGATATATAATCCCTATTGTAAGTAAAAAGAGACAAACCAAGTAGGATATCAAGAATCAAACACCCAACCCAAGATGAAAGGAAAACCAATGAAAAATATGATGAGAAAGAAAAATCACCAGAAAATTCAACCAAAGAAAGGTTTCCTATCACTCTGCAGGCACTTAACAGTCATTACAGACACCGAAGAAGACTCAACAACCATAAAAACTTACCCAACAAACACCAAACTCAACAATCGAGCAAACAAGGATGATGTATGTGACTGTTTAGGAGAAAATTGTGTATATATGCTCCCTACAGAATCATTGCTCACGTATGTACGCATCTATCAAGGGAAATCCCGCATATATGTATTGAAACATTGCTAGGTTAAGGATAAGGACAAGAAACTCAGATTCAAAATGACAAAAGGTTGTCAAGCAATCAGACGACAAGAAACTCAAGGTAACTGAGAGAAATCAAAGGAGAAAAACAATCCAAACCTCAAAAAGAAGATTCACTCCCCAGTATTGTTGCCAATTATATTACGAGGAAAATCACTCTATGGCATAGGGTAAATCACAACAAACAGAAATGACTGCAGAAATCAACTCTAATCTCAAGTATGATATATAAACAACATGTTAACAAGACAAGATAAAGATCCTACCTCTTTCAGACATTCGTTGAAGTCCACCATTGAGCACTTGACTCAAAGCTATACACCTGCAACTTGTCCTCAACAAACAAGATATTCAAGCATATGGTGATAATATATAAAGTTAGCAAATGTAATACCATAATCCATCAATATTCATAACAAATACGCCCATGGAATAATAATTCAAATATTTGCAAGACATTAATTGGACGAGAAAGAGTACTTCTATTAAAATGTAATCAACATAAGTGTATGAATGACAAACTTTTGTGTCGGCACATTCGGAACCGAGAAACTAAGTCCCTTCTAGCTGGGACTCCACCACTTCAATCCCCCACCAAAGGAAAAATCATATAAGAGAGACAATGAGGTTCTCCATAAAATAGGGAAGAGCTTGGGGGCTGAACAATGTGTTCAGACTTAAAAGGACAAAGGGATGCAAACTCAATATGATGTGAATAATTTATCCAGAGTAACTTTTCTCTCAAAGTTGAATTCTTCTCTTCCTTCCACATCTTGGATATGGCACATTTATATCCTTCAAATGAAACTAAAGGGACGATTCAGAATGTTTCCAGTATATGGAAGGTCAAGGATCATGGATCTAGTGATGTTACATGGAAACCCGACACCATTTTTTAGTTTTGGGGACAAAATCTGATATACACGAGTTGTAATGGTGAAACCTATGTATACACATGTTGTATAGTTGTTAGGGTGCGTATATGTGGGAAAATACAATTTTTAGCTCTGGGAATTGCAAAAAGGGACTTCACGTCTGTATAGGGAAATGGAAAAGGCCTTCTAAGAAAGTTGAAATGGGTGAGGAAAATCTTGCTATAACATGTGGGAGGAGGAGATTGGCCTCCATTCCTTGTTGTTTCTTAACATAAGGAAGAGTCTTTCTCAGAGAATTATGATCTAGCCAGGGGGTGGCCAACAAAAAATCCATCCAGGAGTTGTTGTGCCTACGGTTGAGTGGAAAAGGGCACCCCATCAACAGTTGCATCACTATCAAGTTTGTAGATAAGTATACTTGGTTAGATCTTTGTAGTGTTTAGATCAAGGAAAATTTTATTCTATGTTCTAGAACTGTGTAAGTTTAATTTCTGACAAAAGTGACTTGAGAAATTTAAGTAGAATATATAGAATGTCTTAGCCTAAGCTCTTCTGATTTAATTTTTTATCTCTTAAATATATGTGTGCTAAAATGAGATTTATGGGAGTAGATGTTGTGGCTGACTGTGTTGTATAGTTTAATGCATGCTGGGAAATTGATGACCGAGCAGTTAAAAATATCTATAACACCTTTGAAAGAAGATAGAGTATTTTTCTGCATAATAGTGTGCCATTTTAGTATATATTCAAATCCCCTGCCAGAAAAGTTAGAAGATATCATATCTGTGTAGACTTTAGGAAAGAATTACAATTATGGGAAAACATTAAAATTCCTTATAAATAATTATTGAGGAAAAATAATTAGGACATAAACATGAAATTGGTCTAAATGAAATTAAAATACAAAAGTTTTCAAAATTCTATTTGGGGCATAAATAAATATTTGTATTTAAGTTGTATTAAATCTCCTAAATTTGGGAAGAATCCCCTTAAATTTTGGTGGGCAGTAAATCTTGGTAGAAACACCAAATTTACTGTGGAGGTAAATCTTTGTATAAGGACCATTTTCCATAAATTTAGTAAGAGTAGTAAAGCACAATAATAAGGAAATAAAATTTTACTCATTTACCCACAAGAAGGGAGAGATTATAATCATATTTTGATTTCCAGGATGGAGAAAATTTACTTGGAATATAAACTTTTATTTAATCTCTTTATAAAGCCTGGAAAAGTTGTATTTTCCTTTCCTTATTTTCTATAAAAGAAATTGAATTTCCTTTAAATAGTCCAAGTAGAAAAACTGAGTAAAAGGTTAAATCCCCTGGAGCGTATAATACATAAGACCCAAAATAATATAATTATTATTATCATTTTAATGTCAAACAGATGAGGGAATTAAACGGAAACCAAATGCTTTAGCCTTCTCATAGTCTTCTAAACTCTAGGATTTTGGAGCTCTGGGATGTTTGGGTGATGGGATTCCATAAGACAAAGTCATCGAATACCCGAACCCTTCCTTTCCCTTAGTGAAAGGTTGCATAAATAATATACACAATTCTTTATATTATTGTATTTAATGTGATCGATTAACAAAATGGATTAATATAATATATCTTTAATACAATATATATATTATATTATAACCCAAATTATTTCACTGTATTTAAACCATAACGTAATTGCAAGTGGGTCCCTTTTCGAGATTTCGAAGCTTCGGGACTCCGGGGCTCTAGGAGAATTATATGTAAGGGATGTGTGGAAGAGTCGAAGGATATTCTCCTAAAGAAATCTCTCTCTCTCTCTCTCTCTCTCTCTCTCTCTCTCATGTCAAATATTAATATAATATTGGATAATTTTAAGACCTGGGCATAATTTTTGAGGAATATAAATTATATATTATATTATTTTTAAGGTTTATTAAATTGATTACATGTAAATGAAGACAACTCCTCTGAATATTAAATGGTGTGGTAATGTGTGCCAATGTTGTCACTTCGAATCTTTGGGACTCCAGGGCTCTAGGATATTGGAGTATAAGGAATGCGGTGGAGAGTCGAAAGAGGATTGACCCTGTTATCCACATTTTTGGTTATCGAGATGATATTATGATCATGTCATGATAATGGAAGATCAAACTCTTCATTAAGAACATTTCTATGAGAAAGGTTACACTTGTCATCTTCCAGAAATCATATTTTGAAAATAGTTCGCAGGCTGCATATATATTCTCCTGCGAGAATCCTTCATTCCCGCAGGCTGCATTCAGCTTGACTGCGAACCTCTCGCACTGTGCTCAAGGCTAGGGTGCGAACTTGTTTTTGAAGAAGGAAAATGAATAAGTTCTCGATCCTTCTAGAAGGAATCTTCTAGAAGGATGAGTTGGAGTTCGAATGGTTGGAAAAATACTGGCTTTCCAGATATCTTGGGATTATTCCCTATCCAAGTAACTAATCAATATTCTCCTATATATTGAGGGGATTGCTCATGGAAATGGTTAGAACTAGAGGAGAAGAAGCAAGCTAGCAAGAGATTGATTGGAGAACTTGTGCAAAACTGTATGAAGGATTGAAGCTACAACAACAAGAGACAACAACAAGGTCATCATATGTGTTTCAACTTCTTCATGCTTGAGCAAGTGTGTGTGTCAAAGCCAGGAGCCATCGAAATGAGATCTACGACATCAAGGCTGAGGTTGTATATTTCTCTTTCAGTTAATGCAATACATGAATATGTACCTTTCCCATAATGATGATGTCATCTTATTACATGATTCCTTGATCACATGTATAGACTAGGTATTGAATAGATTAATGTCTTTGTTGTGATTGGTTTGTGTTGTTGTGATTGGACGACACAAGAGCATCGGAGCAGAGCGAGGAACAACAGAGATTAAAGGAGAGCGTTCATAAGGTATGTACACCATCCATTTATCTTAGTTCATTCAATAGCTAGATCTAGGGAAAGAGTAGTATTCTGTCACGTTTTGTTCCAGATCCAGCTGGATCTGGGGAGATTGGTCTGTGTCCGCACTCACGAATTTATCCATAAACAAAATTGGCAACTCCACTGGGGATTATCCCTTTGTCTTTTTGGTTTCTTGAACTTTTTGTGTCCATTTGATCTTGTTGCTTTGTTCTCCTGATTTGTAAACTTCTGAGTCTTCAGGATACCCTGAAAGACCTTCTGGGTTAAAAAACCATTTTGGATTTTGCTTGATTTTTCAATTTTTTCTTTACTTTCAGAGATTCCCGCACTATGCTAGTTATCAGCTTGCGATAACCCTTATAGTTCGCAGCTTGTGTATATAATCCAGTGCGAACTGTTCGCAGTCTGCACTTAGCTGGCCTGCGAGAATTTAAGTTTCTCGCACTGTGTCCAAGGCTGGCCTGCGGGCAGATTTTGAAATTTTTTTGAAATCAAGTTTTGACTTTTGCAATAGCTCAGTNTCAGAGATTCCCGCACTATGCTAGTTATCAGCTTGCGATAACCCTTATAGTTCGCAGCTTGTGTATATACTCCAGTGCGAACTGTTCGCAGTCTGCACTTAGCTGGCCTGCGAGAATTTAAGTTTCTCGCACTGTGTCCAAGGCTTGCCTACGGGCAGATTTTGAAATTTTTTTGAAATCAAGTTTTGACTTTTGCAATAGCTCAGTAAGGTTGATTTAAGTCTTTTTGACACTTCATCTCACTGGTTTACATATCTTTTGCTTCATTTGCTTGCTGGATCTGATCTAGGTTTTTTAAGCTTGTTCTGGCTCTGGTCACTTGACTTTCATCCTTTAGCCCTTATTGGCATTTTTCTTCTCTCTGATTACTGGAGTTGAATGTGTTGTGTTGGTTAAAGATCAGTGATTGATTGGAAGTTAAGAGTTTGGTGTTTCTTAGTCGATTTTTGTTTCAAAAGGACAATTTTCATTTTGTATTAAGAAACTCCTTGGTTTGCTTTGTGTTCTTACTATCATTGAAAGTTTTGGTTGGGTTATCATTGATTGTTTGGTATTGACGATTTGACTTTCTTTTCTCTGTTATCAGAGTTCTTCTTGGAAAGTGAACCATTTGTTTTCTTTCAAGTTTTTGTTTTGGATTTTGTTGCAAACATTGAAAACCAAAATTGTACAATTTTAGAGCATTGAAGTTTTGAAAAAGACATTTAGAAACGATTCATTGTTGCATGATTATTTGTTTTGGTCTTTAAAAGGAAATTGAGAATTGCATATGCATTGTGGTGATTGCGTTTGATTTGGAAATCATCCTCTCTCTCCCATAACTAGGATTCATCGAATGAAACAATTATATTTCTTCATATCCTTGCATTATTTGGGTCAGAGTCACACATCATGAGTTTCACTTTCGTTGCCTGTGAGTAAACAATAGCCATTAAAAACTTTGCGTAATATTAAAATTGATCTAGTAACTCTTTTCTAGGGCTCTTTTACACCAACATATAGCTAGGCTAGTGCTTTGGAGTAGGGAGAAAGACACACTCTCCAAAACTCAAAAACACACAATAGTATCTTGAGAATAGGGAGTGTAAAATTCCATTGGCCGCATATTGTCCTGGGAAGCCCTTCTAACACAAGGGTCAAGCATTAGGTCGCATTGGTGTTGGCAGAGATACTAACCTGCTTTGTTGACATCAGTGTAGAGATTGCACGTATTACGGGGGTC
>JASDQU010751815.1:0-35929 GCA_032191745.1 Picea mariana
TGATGAAGAAGAATCATTTGTATTTAAGAGCGTTTTCTTTGACATCGAATCTAAGAAATTAATTATTGAGAAGAGTGATCTGAAGAATACAAAGAGGAAATATCGTTCAGAGGTTAACCTAAGAAATATGCGGCCTTCCTAGATTTCCAGAATCCATAAAGCAACTGGTGATGCATTGGAAGACTCCATTGGTGGTCTCGAAGAGGAAAATGTAAAGTTAAAGGAAAGGATTAAGGAAATGGAAGAGACTGTGATTCCTCTTCCACTTCTTGCCATACCTTTAGCAATTATCAGACCCACCATGCCCACAACCAAATTAAAAGGATCTTCAAGCTTACTCACATCAACTAGGAGCTATGTGGAAAATAATATCAAGAAAAAAATGGCACTGATTACAAAAGATTGGGAAATTTACAATAATATGATTTCTTTTGGCTCGAGGGTGAATTCCTTCCATGAGTATTTACAGGCTGAACTAAAAAATGAAGAAGGTTTCTATATTGTTTTCATGGTATCCTTTGGTATTAAAGTTTCCAACATGTCAGAGCTAAATAGAAGAGAGGAGGACCTTCCCTCTCCAAGTCGGATCAAGCAACTAAATGCCTGCTGGAAATAAAAAATAAAGAACTTGAACAACATCGTTCAAGCAAGAATCCAAGCCATAACTAGGAGAGAAGAGTTATTCAAAAGGCTCACAGAGGTGGACCTAGCCGGAAGCACTAACGAAGTCCAAGATCCCAAGTTGATCCTCAACTTGTTGTTCCTAACAAAACAACAATTTGATGAGAAAATTGAGATTTTTAAAGGATTGTCAATTAGAAATTTCTATGGTATAATTGAATATGATGAGGACTCCATAGATAATTGGCTAGTGGATTAATCTATAAAAAATCAGGATATTGAAGAAGCATTACATGGAATTTCTCTTCATCTTTGATACTTGGAGGACGAGTTGCTCAACATTAAAATTTTACATGAAATCAATGTGGCACCTATGAAAAGTTACATCGAAGAATGGTTCAAGAAAGCTATTGATAAATTTTCAAATGAAGGGAAAGAAACAGTTGAGACGGTTCCTGTAACCGTTGATGAAATCGATAAACTGACATCAACAAGCAAATGAACACATGAGAAACCATCATAGTAAGTTTATGATGATCATATTCTTCTTTTTCTTTATCAAGTTCTTCATCCAGATATTCCACCTCTTTCATTAGAAAGGTTTAACCGAAGACTGATAACTCCTTTTTTCTTCTTACCAAGTCTTATTGATCCTTCTACTGCCCACCGTCTTCCTTCTAAAAACTTATTTCTTGTATTTATTTTCTTTATGGTTCATGGGAGCCCCAATCCCAATATTTAAGACAAACACATTTACAATTTCAAATAATATGTAACGGACTATATATTTTTTAGAAATTTCAAGAGAACTACTTTGGGAACTATCTCGATTGTGCTTTGTAACCCTGTTTTCATAATATAAAGTATTTGAGGTTGATCTATCATTATCTTTATTTGATTTTCCCATGTGTCCACTGTGTTAAACTTCCCTTATGCATGCAGATCATCTTCTTTTTATTTTATGTGATCATAATTTTTTATCTTAAACTATGATGGATGTGAGGAAATTTTGATTATTTCTTTTAAATGTGTGGAGTGTATGATTCTCGGTACTTTCTCAGGAACTTTCTTTAAAAAGAAAACAAAAACTTTTTCCTTTTATTTGATTGCAAATTTTATGTTTATTTGATTACCACTATGGACTTCTGTCAAGTCCCACATTCTGAAGATTTAGAAATCCTAAGAAAATCTAAAGAGGATTAACACCTCTATAAAAATACGGGGGGATTTACATCCTCGTGAGGTTGTCATTTTGGTCCTAATGGGTTCAAGCATCAATAGAACCATCTAGGTAAAGAGCATTAGAAGGTAGTAAAGTGGATTGTCAAGTATTTGAGAGGTACTACTACTAAGGCCTTATGTTTTGTAGGTTCAAACATTGTTCTACAGGGATATGTTGAATAAGATATAACATGTCATATATATAGCAGGTGGAGCACCATAGGGTATGTTTTTAATGTAGGTAGAATGACAGTAAGTTGGATTTTGAAATTGCAAAAGGTTGGTGAACTTTCAACAATGGAAGCAGAGTATGTTATTGTTACAGAGGTTAGTACAAAAATGATTTGGTTACAAATGTTTATGGAGGAATTGGGAAAGAAGAAGGATAATTCAAAAATAGTAAGTTGTAAAGTGATTGAAATAATTCCATTCATCTTGAAAATAACTCAAAATTCCATTCTAAGACTAAACATATACAACTCAGGTACCATTTTATATGATCAATTTTAGAAGATGGATAGTTGAAGTTGGAAAAGATACACACTAGTCAAATTCCTGCATACATGTTAATGAAGGAAGTAACCAAGGAGAAACTAACTTCCTACTCAATTTTAGTTGGCCTTCAAACATGATGGTGAAGATGAGAAACGTTCCAAGTCTAAAGTTGGAGCATAGTCTAGTAGGTGTAGTAGTGTTGGAGTTGTGATCGGTATCAAAGTGGGATATTGTTGGTTGTGGAGCCTAATTATCTTCTTGATTCAGAGGTATTGTTTCAGCCATGTTTGGATCCTAGTTCCTGGTGGGGGGATTTCCCACCCATTAATTTTTCCAAGGGGGAAATACTTATTTGGATCCCCCTTGGTGGGGGTTCAGGGAAATGACCCTGCAGAATTGTTTTTTGAAAAAGTTCCTTGTAAAATATTGTAATTGTTTAGTCAATCTGGGCTATTCATTATTAGGTTGTATATCTGACGGTAGAAGTGGTGTTGGTGCCTTTTTTCCCTATAAGAAAACCCTCTTTTTATGAGGGCATTGTATTGTGGTTGTTATGGTGAGAGATAGAGTTGTGACTGAGAGAGGAAACTATGAGAGAGTGAAGAGGAGGTTGCAGTAGACGTGTTGTAGTTTTTATCCCTTCATTTTTCTAGATGGAATAAAGGAAGGATTGGTTGTTTCTCCATGGATGTATCCCATATTAGGTGAACCATGTATATCAATGTCTCTTTTGTATTGTGTTCTTCTATGTTTTATTTCCACATTCATTTTGATTTGTTTTATTTGTATTTCTCTGCGATCCTATTCCTAACAATTATATCATTGGTGTTGTTCCTAGGTCAACACCTACATCTTTGGACAACACCAAAGATAACTTATGTTTTCCTTTAACAGTCACACTCACACTATTCAATGCCATTGTAGAAAGAGTAGTCAAATAAACACTTGTGTTCTATGCAACAATGATCATGGGGTATTGAAAAAAATCAAAAGGCATAAGGGTTGGGATGAAGGAGGGACCAACATCACTACCATTTTACTCTACTTCCTCGATGGTAGGGAAATATGAAAGGCTAGGGTACTATAATGGTGCATAATCAAAAGCATCTTCAAACACCTCTTCTTGATTCATGTCTTCTATTTCTACAATGACAATTGGATTGGAAAGATTATCTAGCATATTTTCACCTACAGTTTGAGTATCTGCATCCCCTACATAGTCATGCGATTTCGATCTCAATTCTTTAGAAATTTCTTCCACTTTTGTGAATTTATGACTTCCTTGTAACGATATACTTTCTTGATATTCTCTTTCAGGACCATCCATAGCTCCTTCTCGCACTTCTCTCATCCTCTACATTTTCCTACACTCTGTATGTAGCTCAATACCATATTCTCTTATCAACAAATATTTCTTGACATGGATCTTTTCCATTTATTTCGGCCACCAATTCTTTGTTGTTTCTATGTGTCTTTGTTATCTCTTATGTCATTATTTTTCAACATCCGTTGCATTTACCATCATCAATACTTCAAATGAATTATGACATCGTCTACACCATTAGGTCCTCATATAATTTCAACCCATATGGAGTGATTATGCTTTCATATTAGTGCATCTTAGTAGTGTTGGGTAGGTGTTATATTATTTTGCATGTGTGTGGGGCGGTGCGTCAGATTTGATGACCGCATCTGATGATCCCATCACATGTCGATGTACATGTGCGTAGGGTGCTACCTGAGGGGGGGTCCTCGGGAGGGAAGGATTGGCCTCCATTGGTTACATGAAGCGTTCGGCTTCGGGCACTAGCCCAAAGCTGACAGGGTTTGGGGCACTGCCCCGAAATTATTTTTGGGCAATTTTTTCTATTTTTAGTAGTTTTCTAAATTAATCCTAGATTAAGGGATTATGGTTTTAGTAGTTGTGGAATACCTAAAATATTTTATATATTGTATTTTGAATGGGGAAATCAATACAATTAAGAGTTGAGAGGTGCGACACCAAGGAAGGCTAGTTTTCTCCTAGTTAAGGGTTTCCAACGTAAATATATGTGTACTATGTGTATGAGCCATTGGCTATTTTTTGTTTTTCTTAAGAATATATATGCATTTATTTACTTCACGTGTTTAAAAATTACATGTAGTATCAGAGCACATTTTGTCTTCAGGGGGACGCATTTGTTGTTGAGGGTTTGGGTCAGTCTTGATAGATCAAGTTTATCTTGGGTCTGTGATAAAACTGGGTTTAGTGAGAGCTTTTCAGTGGTGATTCATGTGTTGAAAGAGAATGATGAGAAATTATAGAATCTATATTGAGAAGTTCAATGGTCAAAATTTTGAGATATGAAAGATCAATATGGAATACCTTATTATAGGAAAAGAACAATGGATCGTTGTGGATCCTAATACACATTATATCGGTACACAAACTACCAGTACACAATCTACAAGTACACAAACTAATAATACTCAATCTACTAGTATGTCGAAAGAATATTAGGAGAAGTTGGATAGAAGAGCAAGGAGTATGATTCGACTCTCCTTAGCAGATTCGATGTTAATGAATGTGTTGGGAGAATCTATAGCCATGGAACTATGGGATGAGTTGGGAAATTCATATCAATCAAAGTCCCTGGTAAAAAAATTGTTTCTTCAAAATAACTTGTATCATCTTAGGATGGAAGATGGAGATATTGTGGCAGAGCATCTAAATGCCTTCAATAATCTGGTAATTCAACTTGTCTTTGTTAATATTGTTGATTAATTGGGTTGGTTTTCGTTGATGTCAACCCTTGAAGCAAGTCCAGTTGCAAATTCTGGTAGCCTCAAAAGTATGGTTAGAGTATTAAATTTTGTTTGATGTATAATGGTATGAAGATTAGTATATTTGTAGGTAAAACTATTCTATATGGATAGTACATGTCATGCAATTTCCATTGATATGTGGAATGTCATGTAACTCTTCATGGTTAGAGAGTTATGGCCTTGTGAAGTTATAGAACCCCCATGAGTTATCTAGAAGGTAAAAGAAGTCAAGTTATTCTAGAAGCCCCTAGAAGAAGTTGACTAGTCAAGTGGGTGAAACTAGGAGTTAATCATGGGTTAAGATGTTGCAATAAGAAAATAATTAAAAATAAGTTAGTTGCAACTAAAAGTGGAGAACTTACTATTTGTAGCAAAGTGGGTTAGAAGTGGGTTAGCCCTAAAATAAGGAAATTGGGTTAAGTTGGTTACAAGGTAACCCCTTAAGGAAGCTACATGGAAGTATAAATAAGAGAGCAAGTCTCTCCTATTAGCACCTATTGAGCACATTGAATATCTATTATTGTGAAAGGTTTATTGCAGGTACTCATTAATACATCTGAAGTTGCGCAAGTCTGAGGCAACATGAAGGTTTGATGGAGAAAGTTTTGTAGTTGTGTAAAATACTGAAAAAACCCTAGGTTTTTAGGTGTATGTAGGATGTAGTGGAGGAAGTCACATACATAAGCGGGTTCGCAGTAGAATAGGGCTCTTACATATATTGTATGGCAATAGAACAGGGCGCATACATGTGGGAAGAAGCCATGAAAGGTTGAGTTATTGAAGGTGCCAGTTCTCCAAATTCTGAAAGCAAGATCCCAGGAAGGTCTACAGTGATCGGGTACAACAGATATGTCTATTGGTTTAAAAGGTATTGTTGAGGAAAAGATATGAAATGATATTACTCAAGCATTTCCATATTTTTCTTGGCTAAATCAAAATAGATGGGAATGTCACCCTAGTTTTATAGCCATCAAAAATGAAATCCTAATTCACAAGTATTAATTACAAGTGCTTAGGCTAGTCTTTTTCACAAATAAAAACTTGTTGACAAATTCATTTTAATACAATTTTCTGAATATAATAGTTGTTGAAAACAAATGTAAAGACAGAAGTAAGACACCAAGATGATAATAAAGAAAGATGAGACATAAAGAAATCATTTATTTCATTCCAATTCACCAAAGAGTTATTTTCTTTACAAAATCTCATACATAAATTTTGGACCAAAGTCAAACTTAGACATCCCCAATGTAACATACAAAAGGAACTTTGACAGAAACAAAAACTGAACTCTAAAAGATGGATCAACTTGCCACAGAATTCTGCCCACTCGACTTTGCACAATAGCCTTTGTTAGTCATGAAAACTAATTCACAAATAGACAAGTCTACACAGACTATCAAAGATAGATCAACACCTCTTAAAAACAAGTGTCTGAATGATGTAATTCAGCCCTGAATGTTGTTGTCTACAATAAGACCATGCTATCATAAAAGAGAATTAGGCTTGTGATGAATTAATGAATGAATGGAAACTGAATTATCTCAACATAAACTCGAAGATAAAACCTTAGTATGATTTTGCTTCTATCCTCCTTTGTTCCTCCCCTTCCCTTTTCCTTTTAAACAAATTAGAGGTGGTTGAAGTAGTTTAAACAACTCATTAGTTAAGTTAATTAAAAGACTCAACCAAATTTTAGTTAGGGGGAAAAGTAATAATCATAATAAGGGTTATGAATAAATAATAACTAGTAGGCGGGACCCCTTGTGACTCCCTTTAGCTCTTAACAATCATAACACATTGGTTAGTTAAAAAAAACACACCTCCTTGTGACTCCCATCATCATATTAACACTTAACAATTTATCTCAATAATGTTTTGCAATTATTTCCAAAAAATATTACCAACATATCCAAAAGCATGCCATATGAAAATCTGAAGTCAACTGATATCGACAATATAAAACTTAAAATCCATATTTTCCAATTTGTGAGGCAATCTTTCCCTTGTTGATGCTATCATATTTTAGTCCTTCTTAACCTGCCTTATGCTGTGTGGAATCTTTAAGCTTCATCTTGTTGATCATATGAGAGAAATCATCCTTCCAACGCATGTGGGAGGACACAGAATTACCAGAATTCTCTGAAGATGCAGAAGGGGAAGCAACAACTTTCTCTTTGATAGAGGCATAATAGGCCTCAATTTTCAGACTTTTATTTGAATAGATCATTCATGTATGCATGATTTATTAGCATATAGTCTTTTAAATAACCATACATGACAACTCTTTAAAAATATGAAATAGATTTAGCTCAACAACATATCAAACTCATGCAATCCAATCCATACAAATTGTTTAATTGTTTATCAATGAGTAGGGGGTGAATAAAGGGTCATGGGATATGTGAGGGGTTTGTATTGAGCGAAACATGATATGATGAGGGGGGAAATGACATGGTTACTGCTCAAAGACAACAACAATCAACTGTAATACAAACCAAAGAAAACATCATTGTAATCCAACCAAGACACTGCTACTTCCAACTACTTCAATAAAGAATCATTCTTGATTGTAATCAATCTTAGAATAGGGAGTGGAAAATGAATGTGGGAGGGCGAGGAGGTTTTAATTAGCGATAAGAGAAATAATGGTGGGGAAAGAGAGTGGGTATTGATCATAAAATTAATTAAGTAATCCATATAACCATTCTGTAAAGGGAATTCCACCAACCAAATGACCATTGTGACCCAATTAACAACCATTGTGTATAGTTCACACCATTTTGTGCATTAACTAGTTCACTTTTCATAATCAAATATTTAACACTGTGTCAACAAACAAAACAATATGCATACAAAAATCTATAGGGAAACTCTATTTTTTTCTCATTTATCCATAAGAAATTCCCAAATGAACACGCAGTCAATTACCTCCACTTTTCTCATCCAATGCAGATATAAAAATCATGCTCAATTATGTCTTTCAATTCTTTCAATAATTAAATTGCAATGTGGTTATACTATCACAACACTCGTGCCTATCACTGTTTAAAATGCATGACATTCAATTAACATACAGAGTGGACAGCTGACACCACAATTTGTATTCAAACTTGCATGATCTTGACTTGCCATTTAAACACACAGACAATAATTACCACTCCAAATCACGCTACGTTGTAGAAACCACAAAACAATTCAATCAAGCAAGTGTATTTCTGAGATTGTACAAGCTCAATTTTCTTCGACTCTAAACAATCAAAATGCTGGGCTATCCATCTAATTCAACGAGGCATCAACAGTAGGCCCGATTTTACAAAAATCGAACAAATTGCAACAAGCCATGTTCAAAAACCCGTGACTTCCTCCAATGGCACAATCAATTAATATTGATAACAACACAGTGGATAACCATGCCATAGTTACCATGATTCCAATTTTCCAATCTGACAATTTTAAAACACACAGTCAAAACATTTTTATTTCGGTCCGTCGTGTCGAGCTATCAATCCAACACAAGGAGGCAGCAACAATATTTCTCAAATCAATAAAACTGCAACCAAAACCATATTGTGTAAAAACTCATGCCCATCCTTGATAACACAATTAAATAACCAAACATATACAGTGGATAGAACTATCATAAACACCCCTATTGCAATGATCATTAGGCCATTAAAAACACATAGTTACAGTAATCATTGATTCATGCTATAGGAACGCCACTCATACCAATGCATCAAGCACAAAGCATCATTGTGCATTAATCAATTAAAAACAATGTCAGGTTATCCATTCAATAAACACAAGGAGGCAACAACTGTGTATTTGATTTAACAACTCACATAATTAGCCATGCTATGCTTAACCACTCAATCATATAACAATGCAGTAACTGGATACCAAAACCAACACCAATGTCACACAATCAATGGGGTGAGTCGGTAATGAACTTTGTCGACAATACACACCAATCCATAACGATCAATAATAAACCCGACAGGCCACAACGGTGTACACACAGAGAAAACCACAATTCACTTGGTGGACAAGGTGATGAATACCGTGACAGGAGAGATATGAATAGAGGAGCAAATCTCCATTTGAGCCTTGTAACGATACTTAACACATGCAAGTTATAACCCTCATGGCTCTCCCAGTCAACCAACTACAACGCTGTCATGAAAACAGAGCTGAGAAGAAGCAATATAACCCACTGCACGACTATTGGAAGCATGAAGTAACCCCCCATACCCAAGAGAATAATGCACAGTGACATAAGGCGTTTCAAACTCATTAAAACCCATAAGAGCTAAGACTGGGTATGGTGATATAATGCATGAGGTTGTTGTCTAGTATAGACCAAATGGAACCCTCCACTAAACCGAAAAGGATGAAAGAGAGCCTTTATGGCTGCTAATATTGAGAATGACCCAATACATTGTAACTTTAGACATTATCACAGAGAAAGTCACCAACAATTCATTCCAGAAAAATCACAATTTCACACAGTTTCCATCCTCGAAGAAAGAACAAACCAATACATCTAAGCCAATATCCATTTCATAACCAGAGCAGACTCATGGATGGAAAAAAAAAGACATACCTATAATCAAAACACCTTAAAACGCGAGTTGGTCGAGCGGTTCCTCTCTGCTTGAAAGTTGGAGTATAGCCCCAGTTGAATCAATAGCCTGACTATGGTGGCGGCCAGTGGAGGGAGTAGGGGTGGCGTGCAGTAAATGCACGTCACCTCCACACTCAAGTTCATTCAATTTTTTAGTACACGCTAGCCACTAATCCAACAAATCATTCAATTGAACCATGCATTGAAACCAACAAACCTTAATTTCCAAGAGCGCCAACCACATCACATATTACTATTTTTAACTATATAGTAATGTGTATCAACTATATTTCCAGTAACTCAATAAATCACATAGCCACTTATTTGTTAGCTAAGATTTACCACAATTGTTTTCAATGAATATAGTGTAACATGTTAACATAGACCAGTACCTTCCTTTTGCATTCTTTGTTTATATTTCTTTATTTCCTTTCAATTGCTCCTTATTTGTTGTTACTAACATGTATTCTTTTGCAGGTATCACAGATAATAAATCCAGGACTAAATAGCAATGGTAACAACTGATATCATAAACAATCATGAAATTCGATTTCAGAGCAAGAGAAAAAACATGTATTATCCCCCATCCATCAGTCGTGAATAGAACCAAGGTTGATCATAAATCATTCTAGAACCTCTAAGAAGTCTCGAACAATAGTATAACAATTCACAAAATACAAGGTGTCGGGTCTGATCCTCCATCCTACAAGGGAGTCCCACCTACTAGTATTATATATTATCAGTTTAGAACTTATAGGATTTAGCAATACTGTGCGGGTGAAATCCTCATTAGGATTTTAATCATCAAAAAATTGGCGACTCCATAGGGAAATTTGTTTTCAACAAATTTAGAACTCAGAACTCATGATTTTGCAGACCAAATCAGTAAATTTAGTAGATATAACCAAAATAATTATGCAACAGGGGGAAGTGAGCAGATTTAATGGAAAAATGACCGGGAAATTGGGAATAACTCATGAAAAATGTTAAGTATGAGGGGGTTTATCCCTATATGCATAATCATTCATCCATAACTGTCTCTTACTTCAAGGAGAAAAATTAATGGACTTGCTCTTTTATTTCTCAAATGGATGAAGAAATGGAAAGAAGAAGCGGGAGATAACCAATCTCTTTTTAAGGCAGCAATGAAAGAAGATAACAAATTCAAGTGTCTCTTCAAGGGAAGCATCGTAACAGCTGTGTAAGCTTGATTGTTATTGACTAACAATATTTTGCAGTAGTGTCACTGTGGCATAATTGATCCAACATCTTATTCTCGACTGAAATCAATTTAAAAGATGACAAGGAAATAAAAATTCTAACAGAATAAAATTACAGAAAATTAAAATAGCAGAAATAAAGCAACATAATTATAAAATCAGTAGGAAATATTTAAAACATAAAGCATAAATCAACTACTGTAAGAAGAAAGGAAAACTAGTGAAAACTGAAAGCAGATCTAGTCTACTAAAATACAGAAAAACCGAACAACGTTAGATATTTTCAAGTTGGGTCCACATAATGCTTTAAGTGAGAACTGTTAGTGCTGTAGGAAAACAATCTCTCCTGTAAAACTTTCAGAATGTAAGAAATTTTACCTAAGACAAAACCGATCTTGAAAGGACCCAACCATAGTTTTGGAAATTTTGAATGTCTTCCCCTATCATCGTGAGCTGAATCCCATAGAAAAACCTTTTCGTTGACCTTGAACTTGACAATCTTGACACTCTTGTTGAAATACTTATTAACAATTTGTTGTCTCCTTTTAATATTATCCAAAGTAAACATCCTTTGCTCCTCCAAAGATAGTAGTGCATTTATCCTTTGTGAAACATCTGAAGAATTTAATTCTTTGATCTGTAGCATCAAACTTAAGGAATAAATTTCCATCTCGGTTGGCAGGAAGGATTCTTTTCCATAAACAAGATGAAAAGGAGTGCAACCAGTGTTTACCTTGGCAATAGTTCTATCTACCCAGAGGGCGTAAGTGAGGAGAGTGTGCCACTCACGAGGCTTGTCTTCAATGATCCTTTTGATGATTCTTACTAGATTTGTTTTGGTAGACTCAGCCTGCCCATTTCCTTGGGGATAATAAGCTGATGAGGTGAAATTTTTAACCCCCAATTTAGCTAAAAATTGAGTCAGCTTAGCAGAAATGAAAGCGGGACCATTGTCTCTAATAATTTCCATTGGAAAACCAAATCTGGAAAAAATGTTATTTTCAAGGAAAGAAATTACCTGATCATTTGTGGAGTGTTTAAGTGGGACAGCTTCAACCCATTTTGTAAAATAGGCTATGGCTGTCAAAATGAAAACTTGTCCAGCTGAAGAAGGGGGATTAATAGGACCAAGGAAATCCAATCCCCACTTTGAAAAAGGAAATTTTGGGAGGACAGGTTGTAACGACATCGATCAAAGGCGCTCTTTCCTAGAAATGTTTTGGCACTTTTCACAAGATCTCGAAAAAACATAAGACATGAAATATTGAAGGCCAATAGTATCCTTTTCTAATAATCTTGAAAGCGATGGTTTTTCATAAAAGTGACCTCCTACATGAATGACAGAACTTGAAGAACCATGAGCTTCTCACAACAGTTTATGTGCATCTTCATTGTTTACAGAGCGAAGCAGCACACCATCAACAAATCTTCGAAATAAGAAGTCTCCTACAATGACGTATCTTGCAGATTAGAGATGAAGTCTTCTACTTTGATGAGTGTCTAAGTTGTCTGGACATCTTTGGTTCTGTAAATAATAAACCAAATTCTTGTACCAGGTATGTTCGGACACAGGGAGGATCTGATCATCAATGTAAAAGAGAACTGAAAGGGAACTATCTTCTTCATCAATTTCTTCACCATTCTCAGCATGTTGAGCTAAGTGAAGGGATAGGTCACATCCCTTAATAGTGGTAGAAGTCACAATATTCAAATCATGCTCCTGGATCTTGGCAAGCCAATGTGCAAGATTTCCTGAAAGATAAGTCTGTGAGAGAAAAAACTTGATAGCAGGTAAAGGGACTTTTACCAATGTATGCTTACCTAAGATGAAGTGGTGAAACTTCTCAACAGATTTAACAAGAGAAAAATCATGTTTCTCAAAAAAAGAATATTTAAATTCATCGTCAAACAAACTTTGACTCATGTAAGCCACTGGTCTTTAATTTCCTTGGTCATCATTTTGCATGAGGACAACAGAAACTGCCTCCTTGGTGGCATTAGTATATATCGTGAATTCCTTCTCAAAATCTAGCTTTGCCAAAACTGATGCAGAACTGATTGCTTTCTTAATCCCTTCAAAATCATTTTCCACATCATTTGTCCAAGAAAAAGAGCGATCTTGCTTAAGCAGATTATGAATTGGTTTGACCATCATAGAAAAATCTAGAACAAACCTACGGACAAAGTTAATAACTCCCATAAAATCTTGAACCTCCTTCTTGGAAGTGGTAGCAGGAAGATTAAGGATAGTAGCAATCCTTTCAGGATCAATGCTTATTCCTGAATCAGAGACGATGTGGCCAAGGATATTTCCCTTGGTAATGCCAAAAATGGACTTGGAAGGATTTAGAGAACTACCAAATTTCCTACATCGCATGAGAAATTTTCTCAGATGACCAAAATAATCTGATCGAATTTTAGAGTACACCGTTAAGTCATCAAGATAAATCTGAATGATCTTATTGATCAAATTGTCAAAAGCTATTTGCATAGCTCTTTGAAAGGTGGAACCTGCATTAGATAAGACAAAAGGCATACACTCATAAGCAAAGGTACCCCAACGAGTAATAAAGTAAGTTTTATATTTATCTTCCCTTTTTACTTTGATTTGGTTGTAACCGGAAAAACCATCAAGTAAGGACATCATTTGTGACCCTACAACTTGCTGCAAAATCATTTCCATGTTAGGGAGAGGGAAGTGATATTTTATACTAGCTTGATTTAATGTGCGAAATTCAACGCATAATTTGATCTGACCAATTGTTTTCTGAACATGAAACAAATTTGAAATCCATTCAGAATACTTGACTGGAAATATGATCCCAACCTTTAAGAGTTTTTCCAACTCCTTTCTAATAGTTGCCTCTAACACAAGGTTGATAGGTCTTTGTTTTTTCCTGACCGGTTTTACGGCTTCCTTAATGGCGATGACATGTTGTATAAGACCAGGATCAAAACCATGAAGATCCTCATAAGACCAAGCAAAAACATCTTGAAATTCACTAAGCATCTTGGAAAACTTCACTTTCTCTTCATCTGAACATTTAACACTTATTTTAACATTATTTGGAGTCTTGGGTGTCCCAATGTTCAAGGAGATGGTTTCACCCACCTTCCTTTTGGACTCTTCTTCTTTCTGTTTCTCCTTATTGCCTACATCACTGAAAGAAAATGAACTTTCTAGAGGAGTCAAGCCTTTTGGGATCTTGTTATCTTCCATGGATATAATCTCCTTAGGCTTAAAAGGTTCATTTTTAATAAAAGCACAGATGCTCTCATCATTAGGGAAGACTTGCCAAGATTCTATATTGTTGGGGATATGTGGACGATACAGATATTGGAAAGTATAATAAGGTCTTTGTGGTAGAAGTTATCGATTAGGAGAGGCTGCAAAAACAACTAACCAATCATCCATCGAGTTTAAATCCATCTTAACATGAGTGATGTTGAAAGATAAAAGGTTCAAGATAAGCGCCCAAATAGTTTGGGTGTATCGTTTCATCAACTTGTTGCTAGGTGAGTAAATTTTACGTACAAGATTCACAACAAGCTTGGAATCCCCAAAAAATGAAAGGTGACTACAACCAAGATTATAGGCATTCTCAATGCCTAATAACAAAGCTTTGAATTCAGTGACATTGTTAGTGTAAGCGAACTCCAACCGGTAAGAAAAGTTATGTATTTTTCCTATATGAAAAATCAAGATAATGCCAGCTTTGTTACCTTCATTAGAGCATGAACCATCAAAGTGCATGTTCCACATGCCATCATCTAAATCGATTTTTTCCATGGGGATGTTATCTTCCTTAGCAAAGATGGAGTACACTCCTAGGTCCTCTTCAATATAGTTTACGTTAGGCTGTGGAACATTCCCTATGTAAGGTGATATCCTTCCTTCTCTAAGGACTATAATGTTTTTTTCAATCCGCGGAATGGATAAATGTGTTTCATTGAGTGAGAGGTATCCACCTGTTAAGGCTTGTCAATCTCTTCCCAAGATAATTGAGTAATTTCTTACAGGCATATCAATCACCTGAATGTTGAAGGTTGTCTTTATTTTAGGATGATCGCATAATACCAAGGTCACATCTTTAATCTCACCTATGGTTGTTTGTTGTAGACTATTATATGAGAGCATGCTTCTGGCATTTTCATTTGTACAAGACAAGACTAGCTCTTCCATAATAATCTTCGACATCACACTTGGGCCTGAATCGCTATCAATGAGGCAACAATGGGCGATTTTATCCATAATATTTACAGAAATATAAAAGGGGGATTTTTTACAGGGTATCTAAAGTTATGTACACTTACTTTATTTACAGAAGAATCCTCTTCATTTACCTCTTCAGGAAGATTGGCTACAATGAAAGGTTTTCATTCCATGAATTGTATCAGATGCATCTGTTGTTCAGGGATGACAACCATGTCTAGAAGGGTTGTATTTTCTTTGATGTTGGCCAACTGATTCAAGATATTTTATTTGGGAGAGGGGAGAGGGGAAGTTGTGCCTTGACTGTTAGGGACTTTAGGAACCTGAACATTAGCAGCAGGTGAGGACGAGCTTGGGCTAGATGAGTTGCGGGTAGGGTCAAACTTGCCCTTGGGAGCATAAGCCTTGTTCCTAGTATTGATGACCATGACATCTTCTGGTTTTGCAAAATCTAGGACAACAATAGTAGCTTCTGGTATTTTACCAAATATCTTATCTCTGGCACTCTTCCTTACCTCATATGTGTTTTCCTCATGGTGCTCTTCGCAGAAGTTACACCAACTTTGGGTAAAGATGTCCTTAGGTTGAAAATTGATATCAATTGGTTTTCTAAGAGGGGGTGCATAGGAGTATGAAGCTCCAAGGGTCAGTGGTGAGGCAATCCCCCTTCTCTCGAACACTATCATACGACTGTTAATGTCATGTACTAGCTGTAAGAGGGCGGACATATCCATCTTTCTAAATGATTCTCCCTGGGGAAGACTTGTTCTTTCAAGTTGTTCTTCATACTTTGAACAAGTATGCAGAGCGGAATTGAGATTATCAATGGATTTTTCCTCAAGCCTATGATGGTAGGGGGAAGGTAGTGGATTTTAGTAATGCATGAAAGTGACTTGGTTCTGAGGGCAGATGAGTTTGGGGATTTGATTATATAACTTGGTTAAACACAAGTTAACTTGATTATATAACTTGGTTAAAGACTTGATGGTCTCGCCATCCTTGTAGGTAATGCTATTGTATTCCCTTAACTTCTCAGCTGGGGTTTTATATTGCCCGTAAGTGGATTTGAACCAGTAGACTAACTCCTCCCAAGTAGAGAGAATATTAGGAGGAAGGTCAAAGAAATCAGCCACAACCTTTCCTTCCAAGGAATTTACGAATAAGCGCATACAAGTATCATTATCATTAGCCCCTATGTTATGAGAAGCATTAAAAAATGCCACCAGGTGTTCGTTTGTAGTGACAATGTTATTTCCCCAAAACTTAAGAAGATGCTCCTTGAATTTAGGGAGTGGACAAGTAGCATGTTCTAAGTTGAGAGGAGAGGACACATGCCATGGTGTGGTTGTGGCGTCTTCTTCAAACTGAAAAATCCTGTACTTTTTAATGACTTTGGTGGGATTTGTGGTAGATTGAACAGGGATATGGTGGCTATACAAGCTACCAATCACTGATGAAGATGAATCCTGAGAGGAGGAAGCACCTTCTGTACCACCGGAGCCACCACTAGATGCCATCCTGTGGATGATAGATGAGGGAAAGAAAGGCGAACTGGATGAATCAGACAAAGTTCTCCTTAGAGAACTTTGTTGGGCAGATAGCACAATGTTCCTTCTTACTATTTAAGCAATAGGGTTGATTTCAGGTGATAAGCCGTTTCTTCTCCTAGAAGCACAAGAGTCTAAGGACATGAAAGGAAGGCCAAAACTGAAGAAACAAGAAAGTCACTGTTGATTTATAGGTTGTCTACTTCTAGCTTCCAATCATTCTTGTGCACTAATATCTTGTTCAATTGTTGCCCAAGAATGGTTAAGCGCAACACGGGTATTGGCAGTGTCTAAAGGTGTTAAACAATTTCAAAGCAATGTTGGTCTAATCTTGAATACCGGGCTCAATATTGGGTTGTCTTGTAACAAGCACAGTCATTAAGAAATAAAACAGTCAAAGAATTAATATCAGAAAAATAGATGTATCGATGAAAATTGAGTATAAAAATTAACCAGAGAGATATTGAAGATCTCCCTAGTATGGTCGCCAAATAAATGTTGAGGAAAAAATATGAAATGATCTTACTCAAGCATTTTTAGATTTTTCTTGGCTAAATAAAAATAGACGGGAATGTCAGCCTAGGTTTATAGTCATCAAAAATAAAATCCTAATTCACAAGTGCTTAGGCTAGTCTTTTTCACAAATAAAAACTTGCTAAAAAATTCATTTTAATACAATTTTCTGAATATAATAGTTGCTGAAAACAAATGTAACGACATAAGACACCAAGATGATAATCAAGAAAGATGAGACATAAAGAAATCCTTTATTTCATTCCAATTCACCAAAAGGTCATTTTCTTTACAAAATATCATACAAAAATTTTGGACCAAAGTCAAACTTAGACATCCCTGATGGAACATACAAAAGGACCTCTGACAAAAACAAAAAATGAACTCTAAAAGTCGGATCAACTTGCCACAGATTGCTACCCACTCGACTCTGCACAATAGCCTTTATCAGTCATGAAAACTAATTCACAAACAGACAAGTTTACACAGACTATCAAATATAGATCAACACCTCTGAAAAACAAGTGTCTGAATGATGTAATTCAACCCTAAATGTTGTTGTCTACAATAAGACCCTACTATCATAAAAGAGAATTAGGCTTGTGATGAATTAATGAATGAATGAAAACTGAACTATCTCAACATAAACTCGAAGAGAAAACCTTAGTATGATTCTGCTTCTATCCTCCTTTGTTCCTCCCCTTCCTTTTGCCTTTTAAACAAATTAGAGTTGGTTGAAGTAGTTGAACCAACTCATTATTTAAGTTAATTAAAAGACTCAACCAACTTTTAGTTAGGGGAAAAAGTAATAATCATAATAAGGGTTATGAATAAATAATAACTAGTAGGTGGGACCTCTTGTGACTCCCTTTAGCTCTTAACAATCATAACACATTAGTTAGTTAAGAAAAACACACCTCCTTGTGAGTCCCATCATCATATTAACATTTAACAATTTATCTCAATAATTTTTTTCAATTATTTCCAAAAACTATTACCAACATATCCAAAAGCATGCCATATGAAAATCTGAATTCAACTATTATCGATGATATAAAACTTAAAATCCATATTTTCCAGTTTGTGAGGCAATATTTCCCTTGCTGATGCTATCACCTTTTAGTCCTTCTGAACCTTCCTTATGCTGTGTGGAATCTTTAAGCTTCATCTTGCTAATCATATGAGATCAATCGTCCTTCCAACGCATGTGGGAGGACATGGATTTACCAGAATTATCTGAAGATGCAGAAGGGGCAACAACGGATTTCTCTTTGACAGAGGCATAGTAGGCCTCGGTTTTCAACCTTTTATTTGAATAGCTCATTCATGTATGCATTATTGATTAGAAAATAGTCTTTTAAATAGCCATACATGACAACTCTTCAAAAATATGAAATAGATTTGGCTCAACAACATATCAGACTCATGCAATCCAATACATACAAATTGTTTAACTGTTTATCAATGAGCATGGGGTGAATAAAGGGTCCTAGGATATGTGAGAGGTTTGTATTGAGAGAAACATGATATGATGAGGGGGAAAATAACACAGTTACTGCTCAAAGACAACAACAATCAATTGTAATACAAACCAAAGAAAAAATCACTGTAATCCAACCAAGACACTGCTACTTCCAACTGCTTCAATACAAAATTCTTCTTCACTGTAATCAAGCTTAGAACAGGGAGTGAAAAATGAATGTGGGAAGGCATCAGGGTTGTAATTAGAGAAAAATGAAATAATGGTGGGGAAAGAGAGCGGGTATTGTTCATAAAATTAATTAAGTAATCCAGATAATCATTCTGTAAAGGGAAGTCCACCAACCAAATGACCATTATGACCCAATTAACAACCACTATGTATAGTTCACACCATTATGTGCATTAACTAGTTCATTGTTCATAATCAAATATTTAACACGGTGTCAACAAACAAAACATTATGCATACAAAAATCTGTAGGGGAACTCTGTTTTTTTCTCATTTATCCATAAGCAATTCCCAAATGAATACACATTCAATTACCTCCACTTTGCTCATCCAATGCAGACATAAAAACCATGCTCAATTATGTCTTTCAATTCTTTCAATAATTAAATTGCAATGTGGTTATACTGTCACAACACTCGTGCTTGTCACTATTTTAAATGCATGATATTCATTTAACATACAGAGTGGACAGCTGAAACCACAATTCGTATTCAAACTTGCGTGATATTGACTTTCCATTTAAACACACAGATAATAATTACCACTCCAACTCACGCTACGATGTAGAAACCACAAAACAATTCAATCAAGCAAGTGTATTTCCGAGACTGTACAAGCCCAATTTTCTTCGACTCTAAACAATCAAAATGTTGGGATATCCATCTAATTCAATGAGGCATCAACAATAGGCGAGATTTTACAAAAATCAAACAAATTGCAACAAGCCATGTTCAAAAACTTGTGACTTCCTCCAATGGCACAATCAATTAATATTGCTAACAACACAATGGATAACCATGCCATAGTTACCATGATTTCAACTTTCCAATCTGACAATTTTAAAACACACAGTCACAACATTTTTATTTCGACCCGTTGTGTCGAGCTATCAATCCAACACAAGGAGGCAGCAACAACATTTCTCAAATCAATAAAATTGCAACCAAAACCATACTATGTAACAACTCGTGCCCATCCTTGATAACACAATTAAATAACCAAACATAAACAGTGGACATAACTGTCATACACACCCCGATTGCAATGATCATTAGGCCATTAAAGCACATTGTTACAGCAATCATCGATTCATGCTATAGGAACGCCACTCATACCAATGCAACAAGCGCGAAGCATCATTGTGCATTAATCAATTAAAAAAATTGTCGGGTTATCCATTCAATAAACACAAGGAGGAAGAAACTGTGTATTTGATTTAACAACTCACCCAATTAGCCATGTTGGGCTTAACCACTCAAACATATAACAATGCAGTAATTGGATACCAAAACCAACACCAATGTCACACAATCAACGGGGTGAGATGGTAATAAACTCTGTCGACAATACACACCAATCCATAATGATCAATAGTAAACCCAACAAGCCACAAAAATATTTTCTATCAGCCTTCGGACTCGAGGAGTCAAGGGTTTGCTCTGTGAACCAACCTAGGGAGGCTAGAGTCGACTCCTCTCAATGGTGAAAATCTCTGAGATCCACGGTGTACACACAGAGAAAACCACAATTCACTTGGTGGACAGGGTGACGAATACTGTGACAGGAGAGCTATGAACAGAGGAGAAAAGCTCCATTTGAGCCTTGTAACGATACTTAGCACATACGTGGTATAACCCTCGTGGCTCTTTGAGTCAACCAACTACAAAACTGTGGCGAAAACAGAGCCGAGAAGAAGCAATACAACCCACTGCGTGACTATTGGAAACATGAAGTAACCCCCATACCCAAGTGAATAATGCACAGTGACACGGGGCATTTAAAACTTATTAAAACACATAATAGCCAAGACTGGCTATGGTGATATAATGCGTGAGGCAGTTGTCCAGTCTAGACCAAATGGAACCCTCCACTAAACTGGAAAGAATGATCGAGATACTTTATGGTTGTTAATACTTAGAACGACCCAATACACTGTAACTTCAGACATTATCATAGAGAAAGCCACCAACAATTCATTCCAGAAAAATCACAATTTCACACAGTTTCCATACTCGAGGAAAGCACAAACCAATACATATGAGCCAATATCCATTTCATAACCAGAGCAGATTCATGGATGGAAAAAAAATACATACCTGTAATCAAAACACCTTAAAACATGATTTGGCCAAGCGGTTCCTCTCTGCTTGAAAGTCGGAGCATAACCCCAGCAAAACCCAGTTGAATCAATATCCCGACTATGGTGGCATCCAGTGGAGGGAGTAGGGGTGATGTGCAGTAAATGCACGTCACCTCCACACTCAAGTTCATTCAATTTTTTAGTACGCGCCAACCACTAATCCAACAAATCACCCAATTGAACCATGCATTGAAACCAACAACCCTTAATTTCCAAGAGTGCCACCCACATCATATATTACTATTTTCAACTATACAGTAATGTGTATCAACTATATTTCCAGTAACTCAATAAATCGCATAGCCACTTATTTGTTAGCTAGGATTTACCACAATTGTTTTTAATGCATATAGTGTAACATGTTAACATAGAATAATACATTATGTTTTCATTCTTTGTTTATATTGCTTTATTTCCTTTAAATTGCTCCTTATTTGTCGTTACTAACATGTATTCTTTTGTAGGTATCACAGATAATAAATCCAGGACTAAATAGCAATGGTAACAACCGATATCATAAACCATCATGACATTCGAGTTCGGAGCAAGAGAACAAACATGTATTATCCCTCATCCATTTGTCGTGAATAGAACCAACATTGATCATCAATCATTCTATAACTTGTAAGCAGTCTCGAACAATAGTATAACAATTCACAAAATATAAGGTGTTGGGTCTGATCCTCCATCCTACAAGGGGTCCCGCCTACTAGTATTATATATATTATCAGTTTAGAACTTATAGGCTTTAGCAATACTTTGCGGGCGAAATCCTTGTTACAATTTTAATCGTCAACAGGTATGTCTTATTTCTATGAGTATTTGGATTTTGTTGTGTACATGAGAGGCTATGAGGGTTTGAGGATTTTCCCTAGAGAGGTTATTGGTTGTATGTCACTTATTGTATAATTCAGATCTACATAAGTACAGTGTCGGTATACTTGATATCATTCATTGGTACATCTTGTTGGTTAAAGTGTTTGAGATATAGCTAGTATTCTTTATACATGGTTGAGGGTTTTTGGTTTTGAAGAGCTTGTGGATTTGTTCGTGAATTTGCAAGCTGCATATCATCAAGGGTTTGATGTTTATTCCATACGAGGGTTATTATACTTGTTCAATATTATACACACTTGTATGGAACATGACTAGAGAAACATATATTCACTTGATTAAGGAATATGTATGAGGATGTAGGCATAGGGAACAACTACAGGTTGAATACAGTGATAGGTTACAAGTTGATTTGACAAGATACAACAGAGTGTCCAAGTTTCAACAAAAGTGAAAAACCCTATCTTTCAGAAGGCATACGCAGGATGCAATATAGACAGGTTGTGCACATGTGTGAGTTGCAGTACAGACAGGTTGCATACATACACAAGCTACAACATAGATAGATCACGTACCTGTTGGATTTTATTGGTACAAAAAGGGTATAGGTACAGGTTGGTTACATGACAGTCGCATAGGTTGGATACATGTTATTGACATAGATTGGTATAGGTTTACAGTGGTATATCTCACAATGATAGTGTGACAGTAGTTTCATCATTTTACTTAAACTTCAGGGTGGTTGTTGGTTAACTACTTTATCTACTTTGATCTTACTTAATGTTATGTATTGACCCAGGTTCATATTTAACAAGATTCCAACAAAATCTCTCTAAAACTATCGCCCCCCTAGTAAACAAGAAGGCAACACAGTACATAGGGTGCACCGCATAGTCTCACCCGATATAGTTATATGGGTGGCTGCAATACTCAGACGCTTGTAGCCTGGGAATAAGTGGGGATATATGGTTGTACCTTTTGATATTCCTTTATTTAGTCTAACATCTTAATTAATCAGTCACTCTTACTCATGCATTTGAAATATCATATCTAACTAGTTCCCTCATTCATTTATCTAACATTTAATCATTAACAACAATGGAGATGCATCACATTCAGTCACATAACACATGTTGTACCATGGTTCACCCCCTCCTGGGACACATCCACAAATATTTGGATCTCAAGATATTTTATTATGTCTCAACAATATATCACATCGCGCGTGTTTACAATATTGGATCTTACAATCTTAATAGGCTTCCCAATCCCTGTGAGGCTGACTAGATCGCACCAGGCTCCTCACCCTGCGATCTAACCCTCTGGATTGAGTTGTTCGACTCCTCTCTAGCTCATCAGCATACAAAATGTTGGTTTTATAGTTCTAGCCTTTCTCTCCTTCTCCGTTTCTTGTCTCTTGTCTCTTGTCTCTCCCTCCTAGACCTCCTAGGTACTACTTATACATATTATTTTCTTATCAGCCAGTACAATATCTTGCAAAAACCCTAAACATAATGTAGTTAGGTCTCCCTTGCATGCGCTCCTTGCATGCTTCCCTCGCACGTGTTTCTTTTCCTTCCAGCTATATTTTTTTCCACTTCGTGATTTTCTCTCCAAAAATGGCCTTTTCCCCAAAATGGGCATGTGCCCAAAAGGCCCCCAACACTAACATCGTGGCTCGTCCCAAGTCACTGTCTAAATCTCGTGTCTGCCACTACTTGTGTCAGTGCTTCATACATTTCTACTATTCGTTGGCACTTCTCCTGAGCCTAGATGCTCTTTGTTGTCATGGCTTCGACCACCTGCACAGTGACTGGTGGTCTTAATATCTCACCCCCCTCCAAGCCTATCTGTTCGAGGCATGCTTTCACTATGTCTATTTCCATGACCAACTATTCTTCCTTTTCCTGTAAGGGCTCCAACTGCTCCTGTCATGCAATTTTCTATGCCTATACCGCTTTTTCTTCTGCCTAAAAGGTTCTTCATTTCTGAGGTTGTCTTAATCTTCTCTGATAGGGACATTGTCTTATGTTGCTGCTTGACATCTGCCATTGTTGCATGAAATTTATCTTCCTTTCATTGCAGATCTTGTAGGCTCCCATATTCTAATAGATGAGTCCATAGCTGGCCACTCTTATCCAATAGTTCTGCCACCTTGTGTATATTCTACGTGATGTTCTCTGCAGCTGTTGTCGCGTATTGCTCTCTTTTCTCTCGCACTACTGGGGGAGTTGTAGGTACCGCACGATCCTCCAATTCCTTGATCTTCTCTTTATATTGTTGTAGATTCTGCACTATATTTGTTATCTTCTCCTCCTAATATGTTTCCTTCGATATTGTTTCATTGAAGATAGATTGAAAGACTGTGTCTATTTGGGTCTCCATCGGATCCACTTTTCACTACGCTATCTCTTTCCTCTACCCTTCCTGGTTGATGGCTTCCTTTAGTGCCATATTTGCTTCCTGCGCTAGTTGTAGATTCACCATGTCAAACCTTGCTCTGGACTAAATATCCTGCGCGAATCTAACCTGTAACTTATATAACACTTTTGTTGTTATCTTAGGCATCGCCAAGTATAACATTTCAATATCATTCGCGGTTTTCTGCATCGTTTCGTCATCGATGAATAACATATCTGGTGTTATGATAAAGTTATCACTTCCCTATACTGTGATTTGTACTTTCTCTCTGACAAGTGCTCCTTCTCTTACTGGCACCAATTTGTCCTTTTGTTTTTGTTTTGCCTTGATCCTTAACTGTTCTACCACGGATTTTACCTCATGTACCTATTCCGAAATTGAAGCTCTATGGTTTTCTACATTTTCACATACTTATGACAATCGATCTTCTATTGTCATGGCTATCATTTCTACATTGTCTGTTGTTAGTGGCGTTTCCATTTGTTTCATGTGGGCCTTCACTTTCTTCCTGGAACCACTTACGTGCTTCATTGTTCTCTTCCTTTGGGCGTCTGATTTTTCATATGATTCAGGCACCTGTGTATCCATTCCAATGTCTTGCTCAACTTCTTCATCCATAGTCATGTCTTGTGCCTCTGTTTGCACCTCCTCTATACTCACATGTCCTGTCGGTCCTCCCAGTTCCTGCTCTGTAGCCTATGGACCCTGTGTCGGACCATGCTGTGACTTCTTTTGTGTCCTAGTATTATTTCGAATGGATTTTCTTTCCCCCTCTATACCTATTGTTGTTTCCTTTTACTGGGTAGCATCATTCCTGCCTATTTGCTACGTAGGGAGTGTGTTATCATGTGTTTGGACTTGTACTAGTGGCGTTGCGCTTGGGATCTTTTGTACTTTCCACTCCTCGGGCCACTCTTAGACCTCCATGTGGATGTCCTGTGTTGTCATGCAATAGTTCAGTTGCAACCACTCCTTGGTGGGGTCCATATTTTCCTGTAGCCACATGTTGTGATGTGATGCACAAAAATTGGTCGTCTTTCCATACTCCTGGGCAGTTTTTGGTGAGATCCTCCTTGTCTCTATTACGTTGTTCTAAATCTCTGTTAATTATTGCGTGAACATGTCATTTTTTACTTTCTTTACCTTGGGATCTGCAGTGCTTCACAACATTGTGTAGCGCATCACGCCACATTTTCCTGTCCTTGTGAGGAACATCGTATATTTTGGTTCGTGCTATTAGCACTCAGTAATTTCTTTAGTTTTCATCAAAGAAATTCCAAAGTAACCTACAAACCAACTTTAGGTTGGATTCTAACCCTTCCAACCAGAGAGGGCTCTCTCAAACATGTAAAGACTGAAAATACTCAAAACGATTTGGCAATGAGCACATAGAGGTCATATTCTGCAATAGGACAAGTTTGTGTAAGTTTTTAAAAGGGTTGGTAGGAAAAAAGAGAGGAAGGAAACATTGGGAAATGGGGTCAAATCATGAAATATACTATGAATATTAATACAGCTAATGTACTCCTGAGGGAATGGAGGCAAAGTAAGCATATCCTTCGGCAATAAATAGTATTCAGATGATGGAAAGCCAGAAAAGAGAAAACCCCATTACGAATGATATCATCAAAGAAATATGAATTCTCAATTTTAACATTAGAAAAAATAACATAAGGTTGACTACAATGAACATAACACTTAACAGTGAGTGAATTCTGGACCTGTAATCATTAAACATGACAACTGCATTAACCATATGATAGGAGCATCTATCAAGGATGAATTCCAATCATGTACTCTTAGCTATGCTTAGAAGAAATAACAGAAATGAAATGAATGTGAACTAGAGGAAAACACACTAAAAAATACACCGTGATGAATCTCGGTTGTCAAAAGCATTGTACTACTGTATTAATTCATAAGGACATTCTGAGAAATTTACACACAGTCCCTTCGCATTCCTGGCTGAAAGTCCCTTCGCCTTCCTGGCTGAAAGTCCCCCCATTTCTCTACTCTTGTAGAATGAAATATATATCACTAAAGGTCCTTTCCATCTCACAATTCCGAACTCCAACCTCTTTCCCAAAATAGAAATAGTTACAAATAGAACATGACACGTTTTAACTGATCTCTTGTTTTTCAGGAGAAAAAATAGGCTTCAAAACACCACCGTTAATTCTCAAACCGCAATATCTATGTAAAATATGAGAATTTTTTTTTAGATAATCTCATTCTAAAGAAAAACCTCTCTCAGTTTCTTGAAATTCATCTCCACTTGGTCGGAATATGTGTCACAAAAACATGTCTTGAATAGGAAATCATAACTGAAAAAATATGGCTCCAAGATTTCTTCGAAATCCCAATCCGTGACACCTGTGTGAAAAATGAACAAGGTTAATGTTCTTGGGTCCGTGTTTGACAATAACCTCCTTTGAATTTTGAAAATTCATTCTAGTTCACCCGAAAATAGTCTTGTAAGTCTCAACTACTGCGGAAACTGACTGCCACATCCTCTTTGAAATGTCACTTGTACTTTTTTCAAATCTAATTTTATTTATCCACATTCTCCTTAAATATTCGGGAATAATATATTTAAATAAAAATAATTCCTAAATATTTTTTATCTTGTAAAATTAAATTTCCATATTTTAATTCATGCCCGTGGTTTTAAAAAACCATTTATTGCTTGCTTCCCGTGGTTTTGAAAACCATGTCTTTGTTACCATTTTTGGTAAAATATTTTTAAACCTCTTATTTTACTTCTGTAGAAAATTTGGATAAACAATTGTCCAAATCTTCCGTTCATGTGCATTTTCCCATTTAATTCTTTTCCATAGCAATAAACATTAATCTCTCTGCTCTGTAAAATTTAATTTTCACCTCTGTGAAAATTTTCCACCGTGAGAACAATTTTATTTATTGGAAATTCCATGAAACACACTCCTAGAAAATATGCCACACATTTATGAAACCAAACCATATAGTAAATGCTTGCAATTATTATTGCAGGACTTGGGAAAAGTGATTTTATTCCACACCACTCTTACCTCCGAAATGCATCATGTAAGAACACGTGTTACAACACCAAAACAATGGTTTGGATTTCAGGACCACTTCAAAAAATTAACCTATGTTTACTTTCAACCCCCGAAATGGATATGCACCCTCCATCCACTCTTTGAATTTTCCACTTAGATTGGTATCTGTGCCCATGATTTGACGTGAATTATATATTGGATTAAATATTAATATAAATATTTTATATTAATAATTATAAACCTTTTTCCATTTTTCTAAGGACTTTGGGCATATGAGGTTCATCACATGACTTTGTGGATATGATAAGGGAGCTTAAGATTAATAAAATGAATATTTTTAATTTTCAACAGGAATATGATAATAAGGGTAAAAATGAATGAAGTGATGGGACCGAGGAATTTAGATAAGCATTAAGGCTAGATATAGGTTTGGGATATTTGCCAATTTCGACTCATGGAGGACATGACTATTTCGGATGATTAGTCAAGTGAAGGATTTAGGTGATGGGAGCTTGACAAAGATGGTGAAAAAGTTTTAAAACCTGAGTGGAAAGATAGCACAAGGACAAGATGGTTTGGAAAAATTAATACAAATTAGCATGTGATAACACATGCCACCATATAAGTGCAATGAGGATGAGTAACCATGAATAGTGAAACTTAGAGCCCCAGTCTTGCGCATCCTTACAGTCTTCTAGGAATGATTTGAGTAGGTACGGGGCCCAGCTCATCAAGATCCCCTTTGCACACTGCACCGCAGTTGCTACTACTCCTGCGGGCACCTCTTCTTTTCGGCACTTGCGCAATAATTTGCAACCAAGCAATATGGTTGCAAACCGAGTTGCATGATCATTGATGCCATTGATCCTTATTCCTCTATTCCCCCTCTCTGCGCCATACTTCACTTTAATCTCATCGGAGATGGCCTTTTCTCGAGTCTTATCATCTAGGTATTGCTTCGGCTTCTCCCCATATGTGGGTAGCCCTGTAATCTTTGCAATGAGGTCAACATTGATCGATATTATCCTGTCCATCCATAGGATGCATCCATGCACCCTTGCTAGCAATTTTTTAACACATGCATTTATGTATTTTCCGCGCCTGAAGTGAGGTATGTCTAAGAGATTCATGATACCTGTGTTGTATAGGCCTAGGATCCACTGTGCAAGCTCCAATAGTGATGCGCCTGATGGGACCTATCCCCTACTCTCTAGGTAGCTCTGCACTGCCAAATCTGGGAACTTTGTGGCATCTAAAAGATCATGGTCGGAGTATTTAAGGTCTTTGACTCCTCCTACCATGTTATCCCCAGTTTTCACTTCATTGGGAATTTTCAACATTTTTATACTTATCTCTACCTGACTGCATTGTATGCCCTGCATACTGGTTTTTGCTCTCATCTTATTTTTCCCTTGTGGGGATGGTACTCCCCACTATTTCTCGGTTTCCTTCTCTAGTTTCGGCTCCAAGCCCTATTGTGTGGATTCCATGGCGAGTTCTTCTTCATGTGGCCCTTTTCCCCTGGATGCATTAGATTTTGTTTGCACGACCTCCTCTCCTAGCTGATAAGGCTCCAGGGTGGATTCTTTCTCCTCCTCCACATGTAAAGTGGTTTGATCGTATTCTGGTGTGTGGAATTCATCTACATCCACCACTATTAGCATCTCACTGTTTCCACCTTGTGGTCCCCATGTAGTACTCTGGGTGCTTCGCTTAGTTTTTCTTGGTGATCCAACCCACAGTGGTGACATGGTGGTTAAATTCAAATGATAAGCTCTCAATTTGTTGGTTGGTAGTGCAATTCCATGCTCTATCATTCTTCCGCTCGACTCGACGTTTTTCTCCTTAGACAAAAATCACAATGGGTCGGTTTTCCCCCCTCTTTCTGACTTTATAGCATGTCAGGGAAATGACAGTTGTGTCGCACTAGTACTTGTCGCTTTTTCCCTTTTTTCATTATGTTTCCTGTGCACAGTACCTTTTCACTCGTTTAATCATTCTTTTGCACGTCATGTTTTTCAAACCCTCATTTTTTTGTTTTTTTTACTGCACGTTAGCTTCCTAAGTACCATAGGGTCGAATATCCCTATACATCTTCAGCCGACTCCCACTGATCATTCCTCTGAGTTTTGTACCTCCTAATTCTTTCAATTGTACAACTCCCCCATATGTGACAATCTTTACTTTATATGGTCCCAACCAATGCATTATAAATTTTCCAGGGTGTTGAAGAAATTTACTATCATAGACCAAGACTATGTATCCTTCTGCAAAACTCTTCCTTTTTATATGTCTTTCATGACAAGATTTGTCCCTTGCTTTCTGTACTTCTTGGTGAAATCCTGCTAGGATTGTATCTTATTCCTTCTCTAGCAGCTAACTTAGCCTTTCTTGTACTATGCCTCATTCTGCCATGTTGGTGATTGTTTCTACGCACAAGCTAGGTACTAAAAATTCTAATGGCATCACTGCTTCTTATCCATACACCAACCCGAATGGTGTCTGCCCTGTCAACTTTTTCATGTAGTCATGTATGCCCACAATATTGCTGGTATCTTCAAGTCCCAATAGTCCCTGTTGACATTGTAGATCTTTGTTAGTGCATTCTCTAGGATAGTATTAAAGGATTTGACTGTCTCATTTGCTTGAGGGTGATATGGTGTACTCTTTTTATTATAGACTTCGAACTCCTTAATCATATCCTGATCCAGGTGGATATTGGTGTCCACCCACCTATTCCAACTGGCTCCTCTTGTCTGTTTTTGTTCAACACGTTCTTTTGTACTTCTTTGTAATCGTGGGTTCTACACTTCAGTGGTTGTCTGAAGCCCCACACATCCTCCAGGTGGATACTCGTGGGCTCTCACCTAATACAACTAGATTATTTTGTATGTTTTCATGTTAGCATATTTTGTTGTACTTCCATGGCCGTTTTGGGGCCCTAAACATTTTTTTTTTGGCTCGCCATAGTCAAATTATAGACAAAGTTAGATTTTGATGGTTGAATGTGTATCTATCTGAAAGACCTTTCTAACGGGCTATCATGCACCTAAAATGAAGGTCGTATTCAAAATTACGACCCCCGGAAGTTGAGTTACCAACTTACCCATAGGGGCCCACATGAATTTTGGCATTTCACCTTCTAGGGTTAGGTTTTTGGATGTCTAGGGTTTTGGAATTTATGAGTAATATCATTAAGGTCTTTGGAACCTCATTGTAATCACTCTACTTAGATGGATGTGTGTAGCATCCACATCTCTTCTCAGAGATAGCTACCACCATTCGAGCAAGTGTTTCAATTCTGCAGTTTTACAGTCTCATCCTATTTCATTTATTTAATAGAAGATATTGTTCACTGGATATCTATATTATTCTTCATATCTTTGTGTTTATTGTAGTTAGTCTATAATCAGTTCGTTCTCTCCTAAATCTGGATCAGTGGTATCAGAGCGGTCTTCTCTTCATTTATTTTTCTTTGTGCATGTCCCTAACAAGATCTGGGTACAAGAAGTTGGGACTCGAACCAGTCGAGCCATTGCAATATCGTTCACACCGAGCCTAACAACAAACCATGGGGGAAAAAAGAAAGATGATGGAGCAAGAGATCCTATTAAAATGTTTCTCAAGGAAGATCTCGCATAACAAATGAACGAAATGATGGACAACTTTGCGCAAATCCTTCAACGGCTGCCCATGGGAGAAGAATCTTCATCAAGTGTTCATGCAACCCCCTTCAAGGTAGATGTAAATTTTTATATTCCATTATTTGAAGGACTGATATATGTGGATGCTGTAGATAAATGATTGAATATGCTCGAAGGGTGTCTTTCGGTCCATAATTTTTCTGATAGGGAAAATATTACTTTCACACTCCTCAAGGTCATCCCCCATGTTAAGGATTGGTGGGATACTTACTCTGAGAAAAGGGTCGTAGAGGAATCTGCAATATTTGTGGTGGCCCCTACATGGGATTCCTTCCGGGACGCCATTAAAGAACAATACTATCATGTTAGAATCTACGAGGAATGGTATACCAGATGGACCACTCTGCGTCAAGAAAGGGACCAGATAGTAACAGATTTCATCAATATTTTCCATACCCTGCACACCAAATTGGGTATCAAAGACTCTAAGTGTCATCTGGTGCTAAAATACCGCGTTTGTTTTCATAGATACATTCAAAAAGAAATGGAGTTTTTGGACATCGCCTCATTGGGCACGACTCATAGATACGTTGTCAAGATCGAGCATAAAATTAAGCAGAAGAAGTGAGAGTTTGGATTTGCAAACTCCTCACATCTGAAGCAGGGAAAAGACAGCCCCAACCCACACAGCAAGGGATTGAGCGAATATGGACGCTCTCAGGAAAACTAGTCCAAGACACAACACAAGAAGGGAAATGAGAAGACGAAGAAGGACACAGAAAAATGGTGTGAGTACCATAAAATCCCTTGGCACAACACTGAAGAATGTGTCTCCAAGCAGTCACTTGTGGCCGAGCTGAAGGCTTTCGAGTTGAAGGTTGATTATGGTTCTGAATCAAATCTCGAAGGAGGGAAGCGGATTATCAATGTTGAACCCAGTACCACTATCGCTACCACCAAAATATGGCCAAGTGAACCAGAAGAACTAGAGGAATGGGAGCGCCTCTTTCACTCCAAGATGTGGGTAAAGGGGGTTCCACTTCATTTCATTGTCAATAGCAGTAGTCATAAGAAATTGATTTTAGAAGAGGTCATCAAGAGGCTAGAACTGCCAATGACACCGCACCCACATCTCTACATCATCGGCTGGCTTTGCCAAGGAAGAGATCTTCGTGCCAGCCAACAGTTTCGTCTACCCTATGGCATCAAGCCTTTCAAATATGAGGTATTATGTGATATTGATCCCCTTGAATTTTGTGATGTTCTTTTAGGACAACCATATTTGTGGAAGCGTCATGATGTATATGATTCTAGACCCCACAGTGTTATTATTACTTGGGGTAGAAAATTGTACAGGATACCAGAGGTAGTGTCTCCTACCGTTTTTTCTTTAATCTCTGCTAAGAAATGCAGTAAGGTCATTTCACAGACTGAGAAGTTCGTCTTCTTTGTGATCCATGCTCACAGTAAGCAGAAGGTTGTTGTCACATCTATGGCCTCTAAATAGAGCCTCTCTTTGCATCATAAGCAAGTGGATTGGATCATGGAAGAATACAAATACATCTTCTCCTCACCCATCGTGGTACCAATGCACTGCCAGGTCAAGCATCCAATTGATCTGACCCCCGATGCACCTCTACCTAATGGACCAGTCTATCATCACTCGCTGATGGAAAATGATGAAATTAGGCGTCATACCCAAGAGCTTCTTAAAAAGGGGCACATCATACCCAAATCCTCCCCTTGTGTAAGCCCGATTGTATTGGTGCCAAATAAGGATGAGACTTGGCGACTATGCATTGATTACAGAGCCTTAAATAAATTCACAGTCAGGAATCGATACCCAATTCCCAGGATTGATGACCTTCTTGACCAACTCAAGGGGGAAAATTTCTTCAACAATATTGAGCTAAAGTCTCACTATCACCAGGTTCCCATTGAACCAACTGATGTATGGAAGACATCCTTCAAATATAAAGAAGGTCTCTTCGAATGGTTGGTCATGCCCTTTGGCTTAACAAATGCACCAACCACTTTCATGAGGTTGATGGATGATGTATTGCGACCCTTTAGCAACTCCTTTGTGGTGGTATATTTGGATGACATCATCATCTTCAATAGAACTTGGGAACAACACATGCGGCATATTCAATAGGTTTTGAGCACTTTGCGGCAACACAAGCTATATGACAACTTGGAAAAATTCTCTTTTGACATGAACAGGGTCCAATACTTGGGATACATTGTTGATGAGCATGGGGTACATGTTGATGCAGCTAAGATCCAAGTCATTCATGACTGGCCAGCCCCAACCACACTAACTGAGCTTCAAAGCTTCTTAGCACTGGCCAACTTCTACCGACGGTTTGTGTTGGGATTTTCCCATATTGCATGGGCCCTCAGCCAGGTGACCAAGGGGGTGGCAGGGAAAATTTTATGTGGGAGAAGTAACAACAATGAGCATTCGATGATCTGAAGCATCACTTGTGCTCAACTCCAGTACTCTCCTTTCCCAATCTGCAACAACTGTTCGATATTGAGACTGATGCATCTGACTATGTTGTAGGCATAGTTCTCACTCAACATGGCCATCTGGTGGCATACCATAGTGAGACACTCTCAAATACTTTCCGAAAATACCCCACCTATGACAAGGAAATGTATTCCATTGTACAAGCCTGTCGTCAATGGAAACATTACATTCTGGGAAAGGAGATGATCATCCACACTAATCACAAGCCTCTACAGTTCATACAGACATAGGGGAAATTGCAAAATGAACACCATAAGAACTGGTCCACCTACCTGCAACAATTCCATATCAACATCAATTATAAGTCAGGGATCTCAAATCGTGTCGTTGACTACCTCAGTCGACCTCATGTGGCTACACTCACCAATGTGATCCATTCTTGTGGACATGAGGCATCTGAGTGGCCCCAACTTTATCAACAAGATCAAGACTTCGCCACCACCTATCATCTCTTGGTTGCAGGCGCAACTATCACTGATTTTCACATTCAAGACGAACTATTATGCCATCTGGGCCACTGCTGTGTTCCTATAAGAAAGCATGCAAAGTTGATCTAGAAAGCCCACTATAGTCAGATGGTATGATATTTTGGCATGGAGAAAATTGTGTTCGTTCTTTAGAAATATTTTTATTGGCCCAAACTTCGACAGGACGTCGACAAGTATATTAGATCTTGCACTGCATGTGCCATTTCCAAGCCATCCATTAAGATGGACTAGTTGGAGTTGGACTGGTTGGACTGGATTGGTGGATTTTTGGTGTGGGCTGTTGGGAACATTCTATCGATCAATCTAATCAATCTCATCAATCCAATCAATCGAGAAAGCCCACAATAATAAAATAAATCACTAAACCTAGCAAGCCCACAATCCATCCAATCTAGCAAGCCCGCAATCAAATCAACACGGTTTTTATATCAACGTATGTAACGTTAAGTGTAATAAGCACTACCTCACCTCCACCTAGCCGGTCTGGATTGTTCCGTAGTTTTGGGAGTTGTGTAGTTAGGTGACTATTGTTGTTAGGTGTGCTGGTGTTACATGTGGTCGTTGGCCTGGCTTGGCCTGGTGGTCGTTGGCCTAGCTTGGCCTGGTGGTCGTTGGCCTGGTGGGATTGGGATTGGACTGGTTTGGTGGGCTTGGATTAAGGGTAAACCTCCCTTCCCTGAATGGATAAGCAAGGATTATACACCCCTCTTGATACTCCTGAGAAGCCTTGGGAATTTGTCTCATTGGATTTTATGTTTGGCCTTCTGTCCACCAAGAAAGAAAATGGTTGTGTATTTGTGCTCATTGATCAGTTTTCGAAGATGTCCATCCTCACATCCTGTAAGAAGAATATCATAGCGGTAGATACTGCCAAGTTCTTCTTCGAATGATTGTGGGTCCATTTTGGGATACCACATACCATCATCTCTGACTAGGACAACAGGTTCCTCAACACATTTTGGTCGAGTCTCTGGTCACTGTTGGACACCAAGCTCACTAAATTCACTTCTTTCCACCCCTAAACAGATGTCCAAACAAAGGTTGTCAATCAGATGATTGTGCACATCTTGCACATGTACAACTCTAAGAATCCATGTACATGGGATGAGAGTCTCCCCTATGTTCAACACAGTTACAACATGGCTCTCCATAGTTCCATCAGCCATAGCCCATTTTAGGTGGGGTTGGGATTCCAACCCTTGGGTCCCATGGATGTTGCACTACCTCTTGCCACCACACAAACAAACTCTTCCCATGTTCAGTCTAAGACCGAAAAATCCACCAGATTCATTGAGCGGATTCATCACATCCGCCAACAGGTCCAGGATATTTTGTAGAAATCCAATGCTAAGTACAAGCAATGCCATGATCAACACAAGATACCACACCAGTTTCAAGTTGGAGACAAAGTCTGGTTATATTTATAGAAGGAGTGTCTCACGGGGCCCCATCGGAAGCTTTTACCACTTCACTATGGGCCTTACATTATCACCAAGGCTGTGGGTAGCAATGCTTTTGAGCTCAACACTCCACCCTTCCTTGGCCTGCATCCAATGTTCAATGTGGACCTCCTTCGGCCATATTTTCCACCATTATTGGACACCTCAGAGATTGCAGAACAACTGAAACCAACAGAGCTCAGTTGTGACTGCATGGAACAAGCATCCACTGATTAGATAGTGGACACACAGGTCAAGGGCACTCGCCAACAGAGGATCCATATTTATCGAGTTGTCAAGGCAGGGAAACTCCTACACCAAGACAAGTGGCTCACCCAGGGCCAAATCCATCAGACGTTTCCTCACTTGATGGGGGGACTCAAAACAATGGAGAACATTTCTTTCTAAGGGGGGAGGATT
>JASDQU010751816.1:2398-17391 GCA_032191745.1 Picea mariana
GGGGTCGTAACTTTTGCATACGATCTCCGTTTTAGGTGTGTGATAGCTCGTTGGAAAGGTATCGTCAAGGAGATTCATTTTGGGGCTCAATATGACTTCAACTATCATTGAGAACCTATATCTCAAAAAACCTTCATTTAGGCCCTCAAAATGGCCCCGAAAGTTAAAACCTGCTAAAAATAGTAAATTGCTAAAATTGCCAGAAAACTGTTTTGAGCCAGTCAAAAAAGGTGGGTGGCCACTGATATCCACCTGGATCACTATATTTCGTTATATATAAAATACATAATTACCATGCACAAAACAAAGAAATGAAATATTTTGTCATACTTTAAAGAAAATAAAATGTAATTAAATACATGGAACAATCATTGCCAACATTGTGTGCTCTCTCTTGATCAACATCCAAGGAGGAAGGTTATTGTTTATAAAAAAAATAGGCCACATTGAGTACGTAGAACGAAGCTCTCCAAATGGATTGACACCATCAGCTGCTAATGAAAGTCTAACATTACGAGGTTCTTCTTTAAAAATTGGCCACTTTTCTTCCATGTACTTCAATGCAGAACCATCTACAGCCATTAGAAGAACATTGTCTCAACTTCTGTTCTTTGCATGGAAATCCATAAACTGTGCTATACTTTGGTACATGAACAACCACTGGAAACATGGAATTATCATAATATAACGAAGAACTTTGTGAGGCACCTTCTTTGAAACTTTATTAGTTCGATATATACTTATTTGATATTGTGGAAATTCATTTTCTAATGCATATTTTCCATAGTATATGATATGATCATTAGGACATGCATAAATAGCTTGATACTCCATTCCAATTTATTTCATAATCACAGATATTTCTCGATATATGTGTGGAAAAATATTTGACGTCGGTAATAGAAATTCACTTAACAATATACAAAATTCAAAACAATAAGTCAATGTAAACAATATTAATCTTCAATATCGCATCCATACTTTACAAATTAGAAAACAATAGCAATATCGGAAAAAATTGAACCTTTCAATTATTTGTGAACATGCAGGCATAAATAATTAACAAATTAAATATCTTAGTATCTGTGTGAGGCATGTGTTTGATAAACCATTCAAAACCTTCAAGTTCACCAACAACAATATAGCAAATAGAAGATTTGTTGTTGAGCCTTCTTAAAGAGGTTGACATGACTTCTCTAGTAGAGGATCAACATCATGACTATCATCCTAGTTGTCCTCGTCCAATAGAGAAAATGTGTCTTGGATCAATCTATGTATCTCATCTTCCTGATTTGTATCACTAACGTTATCTCCATCCATATCATCATTAATAACTTGATCAACAGCTTCAATATTCTGACCTCGAAGTTCATCACCTTGTAAAGGAGTATTTATGCTAGTACTTGGAAAATAACTCTCTGGAGGTCGACATTTTGGGGAAATAGTCTATATATTTAAAAACAACGTAGTAAAGTTAGTGTGTATAGAAAATATAAAAAAAAAAAATGATAAGAAATATTACTAAAATTCATGACATGATGACTATTACATAGAATACATTAAATATTGAATAACCTTTTACCAAGGGACGATATTCATAACCCCCTTTGGTGCGCCCCTTGTCCCTACAATGTCTTTCAATTGTTGTTATTAAAAGTCTTCTTCTATGCAATCCCCTGCAATCATAGCAAAGGCAATAACTTTTTCCATCGCCTCTCACCTCTAATGTCGCTCTAAACTGAGCATGCTTCCTGTCATTTTCGTTCATAGTGACAAATCCTTGTACTGACAAGTAATTGTCTTACCTACACCATACCAAATAGTAAGTTGTCAAATTTTTATATTTTAGCTACTCCTTCATGATATTTTATCTACTCCTTTCGATTATGATATGTTTATTTACAGTGACCTACAATTCTCACAATTATTTTTTCTAAGACATTTTGACATGTTTTTTTATTATTATCGATTAACTATTAAGATCGATATGCTTCAATTTGTACGTTAGAGTAGTGTGTACTGAATCACCATGGAAAATAATTACACAACATTTAACGAAAGTGGTCAAAATTTCTCAAACTTGAATCACTCGACACCATACACTAGACTCTAAGTTGGTTTGTAGAGAAAATGTCAATCTTTGAAATTCACCACTAAAAAAAGAATGACATCCACTTGTCATCCACAATTGCATTTGGTTGGTTTAAATTATGACATGTTGATTTGCAGCTACTTACAATGGTCACAATTTTATGCTACTTACAGTACTGGTCACGATTTTATTTTCTAAGACACTTTGGCATGTTCTCATTTTTCATTGTCTGACTAGTAGATTTAATCATGTTATTGTAGATTTCATCATGAAATTTTTATATTTTACCTACTCCTTATTAATAGTGTATAAAAACGTTACATCAACTACAAACTAGAGTTAATCACTACATCTAGAATTGCATATGATTATAAAAAGTTGAGAGAAACAATATCACATAAGAATACAATGTTATATGACTAACCTAACCTAATACTAGACTAAAAATATGAAATAAATTAGATAGGCACAACATCATAGAAACAAAAAATTTAGAGAGCTAACAAGGTCACTAAGGGATAAGATTAGACCTAAGAGGATGTTTTTTCCACTTTCTATTTCAAACATTATTCCAACCGGTAAAGTTGTTATGAGTTGGTGGTTTTGTGATAAGGATTAAATTTACATAAGGAATTCTAGGCTCAAATTGATATAGATTGATAATGAAATCCGTTTTTAATGTTTGAATTGTCTTATTGATGGATTAATTCTCCCTCTTCTTAAAATACTTCTTCCGAAAATATTTTTCTTGACATTTCACATGAATTTCCATAGAATATACTAGTTAGATCCAAAAACCAATGACATAACAATTTTGAAATATGGTAATGCACATATAATATATTATCAAGGAAAAAACAAGCTACATGAAATTTCATTTGAACAAAATTTTACAAGTTAAATGAGTATATGTAAATAAATAAATAAAAAAACATACTAACCTTGCAAGTTCAAAATTTGAGCTATGTAGATCGAGAATTGGATTTGTTCAACCGGTGGGTGACGGAACAAATAAACAGCTCAAACAAAAACCATGAACAATGTCGCAACTATAGCAAATGTGTCGAAAAGTATCTTAAAGTCAGGTATATATAGATCGATTACCATCGATATGGCAACGAAAATGCATGAGTTGACGCGCAAAAAGACAACTAGCCATTGCAAGCCACATGTGTTAGCAGGTGCGCTGAGATAGTCAACATTCATCGCTATAGCGACGAACTTTCGTGGAAATAGCGACAACAATCACAGCTAATTTAATAAAAAAATGAAAAAAATGCTTAACTTACTACATATTTTTCGACGAATGTAAGAAATGTGGAAAATGTTCGGGGAAAAATCCGCCCATATGTAGTAGTGACTCCTTCTCCTCCTCCTCCTCCTCCTCCTCTTTCTTCCACTCCACATGTGTTTGAACCTGCATCCATGTCCAATCCTCCTCCCCCTCCTCCTCCTCTTTCTTCTCATCCACGTGCATCACCATATTCCATTGATCCTCCTCCTCCTCCTCCTCCTTTACTCATGTCACCATCCATTGATCCTTGTCCTTCTACTCCACATGTGTCATCATCCACTGATCCCAATCCTCCTCCTCCTCCTCCTCCACATGTGGCACAAACTTTTGATGCTTTGGACACTATGTTCACATCAGGTATTTTCAATGCACATCTTGATGATCTTGATAGACAGACATTTGATAGTGCACTTTTGTCGACATTTATTTTTGGCATAGTTAGTCTTGATAGAGGCTCTACCTCTGGTAGTAGAGACATAGATGCAATTGGCTCTGGTGGTGAACCGAGCTAGTAGTGGCATTGATTTTCATGTATATTGATTGTTTTATATTTGACTTGATATGTGTATACGACATGTTTATTGCACATTTTTTTAGATGTATGTTTGATATGTATATTCATATGTATATCTCTCATGTATATTATTTTTTCATATAATGTTGTGGTTGTTGTTGTTTGATTTATAAAATGTATTATGAGTATGCTAATGATGAACATTGTTAATGATTTCTCTGCTTTTAAGTTAAGTTTGAGATGTATCACTTATTTAAATTTACAGTTGTCATATAATGTTTAACTTTACTTTTATGAAATCGTTTAATTTGGATTGTGACTACAAAAAGTTATAACCAATAATGATATATAATGTTCAATTGTTCTTCAAGGTGAATTGTTTGTTGTCCAACAAGATACAATATATTGATTTTAAACGTGTTTAGAAACAAAAATACTTAAATATGATGAGTGAAATGATTATGATTTGAATATTTATGTATTTGTCATATATTATAATAACAACATTATAACATAATTATTCATTAATAAAAATGATGATGATGATGATGTAATAATAATGTTATTTTTTTTAATTTTTATTATTCAAAGATTACAAGACAAAGTTATAATATAATTGTTTACTAAAATCATAATTATTATATTTTATTAATATTTCTTTTTTCCAAAGATTTTATTAATTTATATTATCCAACTATTATAATATATGAAATTTATTCATTTAAATTTAAAATATTAAATATAGAGAATGATAATACATTTTCATCTATACACTTTCGATGAAATGGTTTCACAATTTTTTACTCTAATACAAACTTTATAAATCTTCTATTAAAAACAAATATCTCCCAACATTTATAATTAGTATTTTAAGAATTAGTAAAATTGTTTCTATACTTTTAGATAAGTATGGATCATTAAAAATTTCCTTGATTCTAACTAGGCTGTAGAAAAAAACTATTTTAAAATTTCCATGTCCTTCCTATATTGACAATTATTTCAAGAAGAATGTAAAAATAATGATTAATATAAGTTTATATGATTATAAAACTAAAGGATGGAGTGGAATAGATGAAAACCATGATAGTTGCATTGGTTAAGGTTGGGAATGCCATCAAATTTGGTAATGCCAACACCACAAGTGTGATTCCATAACTCATATATGTTACACAAAGTTATGTTGTTGGAATTGTCCTTATAAGTTCCATCGAAGTATATATTTATTTGAATTTTGATATTTTTCAAACAATAAAAATTTTGAGGTTTGAATATTTTTTAATATCTTCCTATTTTTGTTAAATAAAATATAATTTAAAATAAATATTTACTATTGTACATCACCAACTTTGTGATATCTCAATTAATGCTTAGTAATTCAAAGGTTAACATAAACATATGTTAATACAATACAACATAAATTTGCTATAATAAACAATAAATATGACAATAAAAGTATATCAAAACCACATCTCATGCTTGTACTATACAATGTATTTTCAATATGGTGGTTTTAAATGGTTTTTAACTTTTCATATCCAACATAATTGTAAAATGAAGAAAAAAAACATATTTGGCCATTATAGAAACCCGTAATAAAATGACAGATCCACCATATAAATACTCAAACAAATCATTTACAAATTAGTCTTCATTTCCATTTCCCTAATTATCTTCCTCACTTGGCATTATAACATTGTTATGCTCAAAAAGATGTTTAGATCTCAGATCATGTTTCAGTATGAACCACTAATCCCCATCCAACACATCTAGGTAAAAAAACACTTGGTTGTAATGTTTGGGGAAAACATAAGGCTCCTTACTTTCAACCAACAATCTTGTGTGGTGTGTCCATCATCAACATACTCAATGTGAAAATGATGTCCATATGTTCACATAGATGGGAACAAATGAACCTATAAAAATGTGAACAAAGGATGGCGTCATATGTCTAATAACCAAAGCATTAATAAAAACATAATATGTGTTACAATTCAAATGTGAAATATTACAAATAGAATGTGGTACTTAGAGAGGTTATTATAGAGTTGTTGCACTTGATACCTATGTTTAGTGCATCCATGTCTTCTCCACATGGGTTACGATTGAACACCACATATTTCTCTTGTATATGGTCATCCACCCAACTGTTTGGACATATTTTTGGCATATTTTCTTTTAAATGATCAAGATAATGCATTCTTCTACCATTCAAATGATTGGATGCTTTCCTGTCACTATCCCATTTCCTTCTTGTCTATTCATACAATGTGACCCATGGTCACATTTCCTCTGCATTGTAAAGAACGAATTTATTGATGGCATTAATTTCTAGGATTTTTGATGTATACAAAAATTCAAAATGAATAGCACGAGACCAAATATATATTATAAATGTAAAGAAGGAATTTATTGATGGCATCAATTTCTAAATTTGTTGATGTATACAAGAATTCAAAACGAATAGCATGGGATGAAATATATATTATCAACTTCAATGTAAACAATTTCTCTGTACTATATTGACAAAATATATATGACTTACTCTTTATCAAGCACCTTTCTCCATTCGTTTGGAATAGCTCCCCTTCTCATTTGTCCTTGTCTTGATGGTTGTCCCAAATGATTGTCCATGTTGTATATTTAATTTGCTTGATGTACTCATTGGCATAATCGAATGACTTGTATACTATGTACCCCTCTGCTATAGAGCCCTATAGTTTTTCCCTTTGTCAAACAAACCCCTTCAATTTTTTCATGTACCTCTCTAACAAGAGCATCCAACAACATGAGAGCACTTCAAATAATTCAACTTCATCAGGTAGGTGAATTAGAAGATGGGATTGCAAGTCCATAAAACTCATGGGTAGTTCCTTCTCAAACATACAAACAATCTCAACAATCAGCTATCAACATCACCATGGAATGCTAGATATATGAATCTCCCTTGATGTGATACAACGTACAAATGTGGATAATTTCAATATGGCACATCACAAGTCCTGGGGGAATTCATGGTTCATAGAATCACGCATAAGCAAAGGATAATGAAACTACAAAATAGTCACAAACATCATTAATTTCCATAAGATTGTGAGTGCATAGCACATTTTTACCATCACTATAGAAGAAGAATCATGTATTCAACATATATACCCTTAGAAGGTTTATACGGTCATGTGATTTCAACTCTGACAAATTCGCTTCTACAATGAAGCAACATCGTAGAATTGACCCATATAAAGAAGGTGGCTTCACACCCAATATAACGCCCTTCACCATAGAAGGATCGTATTTCTTCAAAATCCATGGGACATCACATTCTTTAAAAGGCCAAGAGGGACCAACCTCTCCTCTAGTTTCCTTTCTTGGCCAATGTCTCTTTTTAGTAGTTGAAACAATAAGTTCTCTCCTAACAACCAATGTGTCATTTTTATTCGATGATATGTGCCTCTATAAATAAGATGATTTTTTTTTAATATATGCATGGGATCTAGTAAGTGGCCAATTTTAATATGCTCCCAATATGGAATCTCATAAAATACAGATTTATTTTTCATCCCAATGGGAATTTTATCAACATATGTGTCACAACACTCATGATCATCGAACACAAGTTCCCCATTTGAATCAATCATTTTTTTCATTTCCTTCTCCTTCTTTGTGTCATGTGTCCTAATCCAATATGTTGGTGTCATTATTTCAGGTCTATGGGTTCTATCTAGTTTACCATTGAAATACCCTTGAATAGTCGTACACCAACTTTCGTAAGTGGTTGGACCACCTAGCCTTTATAGAATGTCCACAACATTTACATCACCCTTTTGTTACAAGAACTGCAATGTTATCATATACAAAGCATGTTAGTTTCAAAAATATAGTTGCACCAAATGAAGCATGTCAAATAACATTACAGATATAAACAAATCAATCAACATGCTTACCAGAGAAAACTCCTATTCCTATATAATCCTGCATTGTGTACACACATATTCCATACAACGTAAAATACCTCTCCATATGGATGGGTCTTGATAAATCATATACATGTATCTCTTCCCATAATTGTGTAAATTCATCAATCGATAGTTGGAGGTGCACATCCATTCTATTCAATTATCTTTTGCCAGGGACTATAAGATCCAGCATAAGATGTTCATTCTTCATGAACAAACATGGGGGGATATTTCTATTGATCACTACCACTGGCCAAACAAAATAGTTGGTGTTTTGGAGGGAATATAGGTTAACTCCATCCATATCTATGCTCAATTGTAGGATTTGTACTTCATCCTTGAATTTATCAAGCCATGTATCCTCTATATGCTTCATGGCTATTGAATCTATTAGGATTCACATAAATCCTAGCTCACTTCTATGTGAGGCATACCACCCCTACAACCTGGCTAATTGTTTGCAACAAAATATGCTTTGAATTCTTGGAATTACATGCATGTGCCTCAATATCTTATCAGGAGGACCATGTGCCTTACCCTTTATTTTAATTTATGGTACATGTCATTCCCACATTTTGGACATATGTGTTTGTCCGCATATTTGTTTCTATATAGAATATAATCATTCGAACATGTGTGGTATGATTTATACTCCACACCCAACATTTTCATCATTTTCTTTACCTATGTGCAACTATTGGGCAAAACATTATCACTTGGAAGTACCTTATCTTTGAGTAACCTGCAATTAGTGGGAAATATAAATGTACATTGTCATTAAGAATGAATAAAATCAACCCTTTTCTTCCTTCATTGTGTGACAAGATTCCTTAAAAAATTAGGGGACTTAATGGTTAGTTACCTCAAAAGTGTTGAGAAACACGTGTCTGACATACCATACATTGCTTTCAACTTGTACAATAACAATTTTGTCCCTATATGGGTATACCTTGCAAACCCTTGTACTCAACAAAATAGAGAGGTGGTGGAAGTAGATTTCAAGCTTTCGAAGAAGGTATCTACGACATCAATGTCATCCTCTAGTTCATCTTGTTGGAATGCATATAACAACATTCTCTCCATGGTTTGGGTATCTTGCAAGAAATCATCCATACCAACCTCTATATCATTTTCGTCATCCCCAACATGTGAGAAACTAGTGTTACTGTAGAGGTTTTGAATTCGTGACTCGGGACATAGTGGGAATTGTATAGGTGATTGTTTCAACCATTCTTGGTATGCTTCCTCTCTGATTTGTTTTCATTTAGCAGTAATCTAGTGACTTGACATTGTAGTGGGGTGCAATGTCATATGGTGGATAGGTCACTTGTCATCAGAATCCTGATTGTAAAAATATTAAACATTACATTGATAATATTAGTAACACAATGTATTTAATATTTTCAAACATTGTTCAACAACACGATTATTCTAATAGAGGACGAACACCTTCAATAAACACTCACACAACCAAATCAAATATAAACACATCGATTTTTTGATGTGGTAAAACCCCTGCGGGGAAACATCCATGGCCCCAGCCAATGTAGCCACTTGGAGCAATTTAGTAATGCAAAATAAAATATTATAAAGAGATGTACAAGAGAGTTTATCACAATCGATCATCGACACGTGACCCTCCATGCTCTTTAAATAGATATCATGGACCAATTAGGTGCTAATCCATGGATCAATGTAGTCATTAATATCTAGGAGAATATGAACCATTGAATCACTCTATGTCAGGGACATGTCGTGACAGTCAGATTACCTAACTACAAATGCATACTAAAGAAACACACTTTTACCTAACGACACATTTGACCAAGTTGATCTTAACTAAATCCTAAGTGTCTAAATATCCTAACATCCCCCCTTAATAACAACTTGGGATAGGATTAAAGGATTTACAAAGGTGACATAATAGGAGAATGAAGGAGGCATTATATCCTATCCCCCCTTAATGACAACTTCCTTAACTCCTAACATAGATCAAAGTTCGGAAAAATTCACTTATGTAAGAGACTTTGTGAAAATGTCTGCAACTTGATCTTCTGTAGGGAATAAGAACACTTCAATAAATCAATCATGAATGAGCTTTCGAATGAAGTGCATGTGTATCTTGATATATTTGTTGCGTTGATGTTGAATTGGATATTTGGTGAGATTAATGGCACTCTTTTTGCACCAGTGACTGGTTAGGTGATGCTACTGGAATCCAAACTCTAAAAGGATCTTTCAAATCCACAAGGATTCCTAGCTTACATTAATCATTGCTCAGTATTATACTTCTACTCAAGAAATATTGATATCATGTTGTTTCTTACATACCCAAGTGACAGGTCCTTAACCAAGGATGAAAACATAACATGTAGTAGACTTTCAATCATTAGGGTCATCGGCCCAATCTGAATCAATGAAACCAACCGATAAATGATTCCCCCCTGAGTTGTAATGTATCTCAAACTGAACTATACCTCAGACATAACAAATTATCCATTTAGTTGCTTTCCAATGGTTTTCATCGGGTGTTTTCATATACCAGGCAATAAGAACAACAACAAAGGAAAGATCATGACATGTATGAGTCAAGTATAAGAGGCTACCAACTAACTAACAGTACAAAGTGGAAAAAAAATTGGGAGAAGTAAAGGTGGAAACAAGTTTGACTCCAGACTAGAAGGGACAAAGGTCTGGTTTACAATATTCCATGTGAAAGCAACGAAGGAGGTCACAAGCATACTTAGACTTGGAAATAAATATTCCTTCCTTGGTTTGAAATACTTGGAGGCCAAGGAAATAGTGCAAATATCCTAAGGTGGTCATTTCAAATTTCTTCTTAAGGATGGTTTTCACATGGTTTAAAAGTTTTGGGTCACTACCAGTAAGGATAAGGTCATCAAAATAAAGAACAAAGATTATGAGATGGCTTCCTACTTTCTCGATATAGACATTAGGGTTAGAATGACATCTAGAAAAGTCAGTGTCAAGAAAAAATTTGTCCATTTTGGCATACCAAGATCGAGGAGCTTGCATAATACCATAACGATATTTATTAAAGCGACAAACAAGGCTAGATTCATTCTATACATAGCTAGGAGATTGTTCCATGTATATTTCTTCTTGCAAATCTCCATGCAAGAAGGTAGATTTAACATCCATCTGACGGACCTCCCATTTATGTGAGGCTACCAGGGATAGAACAAGGAGGACATAATTGATTGTATCTACAAGAGAAAAGGTTTCATTATAGTCAATTCCTTCAACTTGAGAGAATAATTTGGAAACTAACTGAGACTTGTGTCTTTCAAAACTTCCATATAATGCATACTTAGTTCCGTAGACCCATTTACATATGACAAGTTTTCTTCCTTTTGGAAGAGGCATGATATCCCAAGTATAGTTCACCATCAAAGAGAGATACTCTTCATTATTTGTTGTATCCCAATCTAGATGACCTGAAGCTTCTACAAATGTCTTTGGATCATGAGTCTCTTAATCCTGAGCCAAAAGGAAAGAGGCTCATTGGAACTGTGAACGTGTCTGACGCTGATCTGAAGGATCATCGAAAAGATTTTCAATTTCTTCTCATGTTGAACAAAAATATCTAGGAATCGGTGGTGTTGGTGCAGGTTTTGGTTCAATGGACTCATCTAGAGGAAGGTGAGCATGCGGAGGTGGATTTTCATCCTCATTGTCATCATCTGAAGAAGAATAAGAGACTAGAATAAGAACAAAAGAATGAACAAACACCGAAGATGGTGTGTAGGTCGAAGAAGGCACAAACATTGAATTAGGCTCGCAAACCAAGAGATTTTCATAAAATTTAACATCTCTTTGAATAATAATTTCATCCGAATGAGGTTGAAGAAGTCTCTAACCTTTGTCATCTTCAGAATAACCAACAAAAATACACTTCTCACTTTTAGGCTGTAAATATTTCCTTTTCTCATTAGGAACATGAGCCCATGCTACACTTTCAAATACACAGAAGTGACTTACATCAGGATTAAGTTTATTCCATGCTTCTTTTGGTGTTATACTTTTTAGAGACTCGGTGGGAGTTTGATTTACACAATTAATGGCTTCCAAAATATACTGCCACAATCCTTTAATATTTAGTAGGGTTTCCATATTTGGTGCCCATACTGCATAATTTGATCTATTCGGAACAACAAGATCAATATTCGAAGCCATGTTTGATATATATAGAGAAACTGGTATGTTTCAATGAGTTCCAATCAGCAAACCACCATCCCAGAGTCAATCACACAACAGATCCAACTTAGCAAGTTTTGCAGATAATAGGTAGAGGTTTTAAACCATTGGATCTCATATCATGTTGGGGAAAATAGTGGAACACGACATGAAAACCAAAAACATAGTACTGCAGATAATTGAAGAGGAACATAAAATTTTGAAGACAAAGGTGGTGTCTAAAGACACTGTTACAATATTTAATCAAAGCACGTCGTGATCAGAACATCACATTGCATTTTTCATCTCGATCGCCATGATGAAGATGACCCAAGGGGTATGCTTTTTATAGCCTCAAGATATAACTTGTTTCCATAGAGTCTGGAATATATTTTCCACATATAACCATCGATTATTAGATTTGACTCCATCAAATCCACGTTGTTGAGTCTGCTTGACAAGGATACTCAACCTGATTGCCTATGATTCTAGCTCGCAGTTGCTTGTTGGGTTGGTTGATCCACCTCCCAATTATCTTTTATTGTTGGTCGGCTATCTGACCGAGAGGCACGTCGACTACTCGATTGACCAGTGTAGTGTGCTAGTTGATCACCCAGCCAATTGTATCTCGATGTAGGTTGACCGCTAAACCAACTAAATTTAGGAGATGTGTGATGAACCATCAATGCTTGGTGTTCGAACACCGACAGGCTTGTGAAAGTTTTGACCGTGGGATTGGAAAGGTTTATCAAATCAGTGGTTGGGATTACTTTCGATTTTGAAATTGACGACTCAGATATACAAACTATTACAACAATAATCAGTCATTTTTTTCTATGAAAAATCTAGTTTTTGAAGGTCTTCATTTTGCAGAGGTATTTTAAGGCCCTAAAAAGTGTTTCCAGGAAGTCAAAATCACGAGAATTGTGTGTACCATTGATAGACATATTCATGCAAATTAAATGAAATGTCTCAATGGGAGATATTTCCAATGAGCTATTTTAGGTGCAAAACGAAACGTGTATGAGAAAGTTATAGTTGAAACAGTACAAGATATAATTGCAATACCAACTTACTTCTAAAAAACATAACTCCTTGCTCAAAAGCCAGTTTGGGGAGCAAGAGCAGTCTATGGAAAAAACATGGACCATAGAAGACAACCATGGATATAGATGTGGAATTTGGGTACCTTAAACTATACAAGATCAGAGAGAAGATACATGTAGCATATAGGGATAAAATGGGAAAACAGTAAAAACTTCTACATGTCGTAACTATCATTCTGGAGCCCAGATAAGGGTGAAATTTTAAAAAATCGCTCAAGAAAAAGGCACGAAGATACCCAATTGGGATTCTATCAAAATTCCAAAGGAGTTGATTTAGGGATGCTTAAACAAGGCTAAAATTTTCAAATCGAGAGAAAGTGCAAAAAGGACAAAGTTGTCATTTCCATATTGTTGTAGATTTTGACTAGGGAAATAGATTATAAATATGAGAGTTGTCACGAGATCACTATCATCAGTATTATTAGTGGATAATACAAAAACAATTATGGTTCCTAACTCATTTTCTTCTACAAGCTAATGAAGTCGGCCTCTGAGAATTATTTGAACTAGTGAGAGGTACAAGAATGGGTTAAATTGTTGATTTCAGAGAGCCATAACTTTCTGCTAAGAACTCTGAATGAGGCATGAGTACAATTTCTGGAAAGGTAATATAGAGGAAAACATGATAGAAGTATTGATTTCTTTAGGGAATTATTTGGTTGTCTCCTAAGGTTGCAATAAAAGGTGGAGTTGGTTTCTATGAACCATGCAACTATTTAAAGTAGAAGTTTTCCAAATAATGTTAGTTTTGGAGAAACATTACCAAATGATATAAATATATGCCAGAGGTGATTTATGGGAAAAGAAGAGTTCATATGCTCATGATACTTCCTCTGCAGTGTTGTGGAGGCACTTTTGGGAGTGCAACCACTTGGAAATAAAGGGGTTGAACTTAATAACAGGGCATTGTTAATAAGAAAGAAAACACTCAAGCAAAGAGTCTTGTGTGAAGGGATTGCTAGAAAGAGGATAAGATTCCATAAATGAAGATTGGGTCGATATGTTCCAAGGTAATACCAGAGACCATTGGACTAGAAGCAGTTTAATTCTTGTAGATTTGTTTGAGGAATCAAAGAGATGTATAGTGAAGTGCAAGGCTACATAGAAGGTAATGAAAGGTTGACAACGGACTCCAGAAGAGAAAAGAAAGTCTAATATTTAGCTTCTATGGAGTCTAAATGGTTTGCAAAGGTAAATCAATAGATTTTCTCACATGAAACATGAATCCAATAGGTAAAAAAATCCATTTGCGTGAACAAGGAGTTAAGGAGTACTCCATAGCCTTGAAGGTAGAATGTAGTGAATGTGACAAGATTTTCTACAAGAGAAAAGAAAGGATCTCATGAGGTAAGGTGTGATTCATGGATTGGGTGAGTCATGTCTATGTGTAAGCATAGGAATGCAAGAAAAATGAATTGTTAGCTATGACTTAGCTACTTGTATCTAAAAGTACTTAAAGGAAAGAAAGTTACCTCCATTATCAGAGTGCACAGTTGAATCAGCTACCAATAGAGGATATTGGTTGAAAACATATAATGGCCAAGAGGGGTTTGGATGGAAAAGGTGCATATCAGGAATCAGTGGTGCCCATATGAGAAAAATGATAGAGCATAAGGCGGTAAGGATCTATAGGAATTCAAAAATAAATAATAAAGTTGAAATAAATATGCTTTGAAGAGAAAACTGGAAGTGATACATGATGCATGTAGAAAGATAGAATGCATGTGCATGAAGTAGGCATGATGAGAATTAAATGATTGGTACATATGGAAGTGCCTTAGTGCATATGGACATGCTTGGACATGCATATGGCATGAGTGTAGACGAAGAGTAATCT